>PVIU01000817.1:0-264518 GCA_004026605.1 Ondatra zibethicus
TGGGGAGAGCTTGGGGGGAGTGGGATGGTTGAGATGGAGGAAGGGCAGATATGGGAGCAGGGAAGAAGATATCTTAATTAAGGGAGCCATTTTAGGGTTGTCAAGAGACTTGGCTCTAGAGGGGTTCCCAGGTGTCCAAAGGGATGTCCCCAGCTAAGTCGCTGGGCAGTAGAGGAGAGGGTGCTTGAAATGGCCTTATCCCATAGCCACAGTGATGAATATCTTGAATATCACCATAGAATCTTTGTCCGGCCATGGATGGAGATAGAGACAGAGATCCACATTGGAGCCCTGGACTGAGCTCCCAAAGTCCAGCTGAAGAGCAGGAGGGAGAAGATGAGCAAGGAAGTCAGGACTGCAAGGGGTTCATCCACCCACTGAGACGGTGTGACTGATCTAATGGGAGCTCACCAAGGCCAGCTGGACTGGGATTGAATGAGCATGTGATCAAACTGGACTCTCTGAATGTGGCTGACAATGGGGGCTGACTGAGAAGCCACTGATAATGGCACTGGGACTTGTTTCTACTGCATGTACTGGCTTTTTGGGACCCTAGTCTATCTGGATGCACACCTTCCTAGGCCTGGATGGAGAGGGGAGGGCCTTGGACTTCCCACAGGGCAGGGTACCCTGCCCTCTCTTAGGACTGGGGGCAGGGGTGAGTGGGGGGCAGGAGGGAAATGGGAGGAGGGGAGGAGGTGGAAATTTTGAATGGTATTATTTATAAAGCAATTAAAAAAAACTGATTATACCCACTGATACCAGGATGAAATAGTTTATTTAGAATATCTTTCAGCAGTCATTTGCAGACATTTTTTAAAGAAAGAATGGGCTGGAGATGCAGAAGCCTGACTCTTTTTTCTAGTAATTCAGTTTCTCTTTTTAAATTAATGGCTTTTAACTCCATGTCTTTCAGGAGGCTTTTTAGTTATTAAAGTTTTGTGTATTTCTGAGAAGAGAAAAAAAAAGAATAAACAACCATATTAAATGTGTTGGAATGTCAACAGGAAGCCCTGACACTTTCCTACTAAACTTGGCAAGATAAAGGTTGCTGGTAACAATGGAACTGTGATGTGGTGCTGGAGAATAAGTTCCTCACTGGAAAGAGTTGGAAAGTGTACTGAGGTTAAAAACATCTAGTGGGAAGGGACACAGAATGTAAACAGGGATGAGATGTTTAACCCCCAAAAGGATTTAAATAGGCTTTGGATCCTCAAACATAAACTTAGCAATGGTGAGATTTAAAATTCTAACAATACCTGCTTTGTCTTATCTTTGTTAGATACAAATGTTATAAAGAATACAATATTCTATATTGCTCAATTATCTACCAAATGACAATCAAAATCTCAGTATCTGTACCTAACAAAGTTTACATATCCAAAATCTTTTTAAAAATTATTCTTGGCTTAACAAACTTTCAACATTAAAGCCTATAAAAAATCAGTTGTCATTTGAGTCCAATCAAGTCTAAAAACTACATTTATAAACTCACTATTTCTACAGAGATAGTCAGTTTGCATCTTTGTAGCACTGAGTGACCACATAGCTACTATCAGTCAACATCAAGCTTTTCTATGGTGCTCAGTAATCTGATGATCAAACCAGACATCAAACATTTTATACTTGGTCACTGAAGGCTACTATCTGAAGAAGGAGGCTTCAAGTAAAGGGGATGAGTGTTTAACAACATTTTTAAAAAAACCAATATATCAACAAAACAGCTCCAAGTTCTGTAAAAGAGGGTAAATTAGTTTTAAGAAAAATTTTGAAATAACAAAATAAAGGCTATACATGATAAACCTACAGTCAACACTAGACTAAACGGGGAAAAACTGAGAGCATTTCCTCTAAGGCATGTGAGAAGACAAGTGTGCTCCATCTCTTTTACTTAATATACCACTCCGTAAGAGAAGATAAAAGGGATCCAAATAAGAAAGAAATCACATTAACCTTATTTGTATATGACATGATCCTATATTTAATTTTTTTACTTATTTATCATATGTATGTGCATGGGCACACTCATGCCATGGCACACAGGCAGAGGTCAAAGGACAACCTGAGAGGTAACAACGTGGTTTTCTCCTTCCACATCTGAAAACTGAACTAAAGTTATCATCTTGGCAACAAAGACCTTTACCTGTTGAGCCACCTCCGGGACCCCATGATGCTTTGCTTAAACAATAGTGGAGGGAGGACCCTAAAGACTCCACCATTAAACTCTTAGAAATTGATAAACACTTTTAGCAAAGCAACAGGATACAAAGTCAACATGCAAAAATCAGTTTTTCTACATATCAATAACGAACTTGCTGAGAGAGAAATCTAAGGAAAATCTCTGCTAATAGCTCAAAAACAAACAAATGAAAAAACTGGAAATAATCTAAGAGGTAAAAGATCTCCACAATGAAAACTTTAAAAAACTGAAAAAAGAAGTTGAAGAAGACACTAGAAGAGCTGTGTGTTTATGGACTGGCAAAAGTAATGTTATGAAAATGACTATGCTGCCAAAAGCAACTCACAAGATTCAAATGCAATTGAATGCCCCAATGATATTCTTCACAGAACTTAAAATCATAAAATTCATATGAAAGAACAAAAGACTCCAAACAGCCAAACCAAGTCTAAAAAGAAACAGCAGTAGATATGTGCCCTCAGATTGTATTACAGAGCCATAGTAACAAACAGCAAGATGGTACAGACATTAAAAACAGACAGGTGGAACAATACAACAAAAGACCCATTTATGCACACAGATACAGCCATCCATACTGGAAAAAAGGCCTATTCAACAAATTTTCTGGAAAAATGAATTTCTAGTGTTCTTTGGGAATACAACCAAGAACAGTATAGATGGATCACATGGTAATTTTACATTTCGTTTTCTGAGAAACTGTTACTCTCATTTCACAGTGGCTGCACAAGTTTATGGTCCCACCAGCAATATATTAAGTGTCCTCTTTCCCACACCCTCACCAGCATTTGGTGTCACTGTTCTGATAAAACTAGATCTCTATCTCCTAGCACACAAAAAAATGAATTAAAAATGGATCAAGACCTTAAAGTAAGATCTTAAACTATGAGAAAATACTGACTTTCTGCAAAGGACTCCAAAGGCACAGAGAATAATTGCAGAAATTAATAAGTGGGATTGCAAGAACTCAAAGTTTCTGCACAGCAAAGGAAACCATTAGAGTAAAGACACAATCTGTAGAATGGAGGAAAAAAAACTGTCAGCTACACAGCAGATACCTAGAATATATAAGTATCTGCAAAAATTAAACATCCAAAATAAACCATCCAATCAATAAATGGGATAACAGACTGAGTACAGTTCTCAAAAAGAAAAATGCAATGGTCAATAAATACAGGAGAAAGTGTTCAACAACATCCTTAGCTATCAGAGAAATGCATATCAAATCTGCCCTTAGATTATCTTTCACCTCAGTTATAGTAACTAAACCAAACCAAACCAAAACCCACCAAACAACAAATAGTGGTGAGAGTATGGGAAAAGAGGAACCCTCACACACTGCTGGGAGAGGTAACTTGTGTAGCCACTAAGGAAATCACGATGGAGGTTTCTTATCAAACTAAAAGGAGAACCACCAGACCACAGAGACCTGCACATTTATGTTTACTGTCACACTACTCACAGCAGCTAGGAAATGGAAGTAGCCTAGCTGTCTGGCAAAAGATGGACAAATAAAGAAAATGTGGTCCTTATACAGTAGGAACTGGTATTCAGTTATAAAAAAAATTAAAATTATGACATTTGCAGAAAAATGATGGAACTTGAAATCATTATGTTAGGTGACTAAACCAGCTACAATAAGACCAAACACTACATGGTTTTTCTCCTATGTGGAACAGAAGAGATATTAGAGGAGTAGAGGAAGAGTGGGTAATGAAAGCTGTGAACATGTGACATGGAAGCTGAAGTGAGAAAGGTTTTAGAGGTGGAACCAGCAGAGGATATGGGAATGAATTAGAAAAACGTGTAACAACACACGGAAAAAAATGCCATAGTGAAACCCACTGCTTTGTATAACATGAGGGCCGGTTTGTTGGGGTTTCTGTCCTGCCCAGTTCTCATAGCCGTTAGCCCCCAAAGAAAAGCACACAGAGAATCTGCATTACGTTATAAACTCAGGCTTCTTATTAGCTCTTGTAGCTTATATTAACCCATTATCCTTATCTATGTTAGCCACATGGCTCAATACCTTTTTAGTGGGGCAGGTCACATCCTGCTTCTTTGGTGGTCTAGGCAGGTCTGGGAAAGAACTTCCTTCTTCCCAGAATACTCCTGTTCTCATTGCCCCACCTCTACTTCCTGTCTGGTTTTCCCGCCTATACTTCCTGCCTGGCTAATGGCCAATCAGCATTTATTTAAAACATGATTGACAGAATACAGACAATTCTCCCACACCAGCTTTGTATGCTAAGCCATCTTACCAGTCCAAATCTTTGAAACTGTAGTAAAATACACACAACATTTGCCTGTAGAGTATGTTACTTACATTTTTTAATGTTATAGGACACTGTTAACTTACATGTGTTGTTGCATATTGGAGAATAATGTTATTGATTATAGAATACTGATAACTTGCATGTGTTGTTGAATATCTTAGAGGATACTGCTAACTTACACACATCGCTGAATATTGTAAAATATTAACTTACAATGTTGAATATTGTAGAATTCTATTAATTTACACATTGTTGAGTGACAGATCACTAGCATCACTGAAATTTTACACTAACTGAACTATCAATCCTTGTTTGCCCCTTTCTGAAGCCCTTGGTAACTATTCTACATATATGTTTCTTCATATATGTTTGACTAAGATTACCTCATGTAAGTATAATCATGTAGTGTGTATCATCATGAGGAATTCCCTCTTCTTTAAGGCTGAATTATATCCCACAATGTATCACCACATTTTCTTTGTTCATTTAGCTATCAATGAACTGTCAAGTTGCATTCACACCTTCATTATTATGAATTATGCTGCAATGGACATAAGAAAATAGATACCTCTTCAAGATACTGTTTTCAATCTTTTCTAATGTTTTTAATCTTTTCAAAATGGAATGTTTGCTTATAAGATAATTTTATTTTTTAGTATCCTGAAGGACTTCCATGCTATTTTCTATTGTAACTGTACCATTTTACAATCTCACCAACAATGTGAAAAAGTTCCAATTTCCCCACATCATGGCCCACCTCTGCTCTGGATTTGGCTGTTTTTACAGTAGCTATCCTAATAGGCATGAGATAATATATCACTGGAGCTTTGATTTGCATTTCCTGTTGAACATCTTTTGCACATATTTTATAGCTACTTAAACATCTTCTTTGGACAAATATAAATTCAGGCCTGTTGTTCATATTTTAATCAGGCTATTTGCAATTAAGTTACTGGGATTCCTTATATATTTAACATCTCTGATATATAGTATGCAAATGTATTTTTCCATTCTGCAGGCTGTTTATACTTAGCTGTTTCCTTACTAAGCAGAAGTTTCAAAGTTTAATGGAATTTATAAAATACCCTTAATAAGACACTACTATTTATTTTAACCTATTTTTTAGCTTTTTAAATTTAAAAATTCTTAAAATTTAACTGAATTTATTCATTAAAGTTGATTTCAACTCACTGTCAGTTTGGAAAAACTTTTAAGAGCATATTGACATCAGAATTTTATACAACAGGAACAGAAAATATCTTATTTCAAATGGTTTAGAAGTCTAGTTTCAGAGCAAAATAGAAGGTAAAATAATACTTAAACTAAAAAAATCAAATTGTACCACCTAATCAGAAATCTTACTCAGCAAAATAAAAAAGCAATCAGAAATATGTGCAGTCTTCCTATACCTTGGAAATCCTCCCCTCCCAGTGTCAGGTACGAACACCATACATGCAAATAAGAACTTTATAAAACACTTGACTCCAACACAAGAAAGGGACTTATATATATATAGCTGTTATATACTAACATAAAAAACTATACTTGAGAACAGAAAACCAAAGCATGCTTTAGCTCTATGAACTCTGCTAAGGAAGCACAATTGATTCTGTTACAGTTTTCTTTTCTTTTTTTGTTGAATTTTAAAAAGATTTTATTATTTTTTTATTGATTTTTATTGAGCTCTACATTTTTCTCTGAACCTCTCCCTTCATCTCCCCTCCCCTTTAACCCTCTCCCAAGGTCCCCATGCTCCCAATTTACTCAGGAGATCTTGTCTTTTCCTACTTCCCATGTTACAGTTTTCTTAAGGCATCCTCCGCAAAAGCATTTTCACACTTGAAAACACAAAATAATATCCATTTGAAGGTTCCTATTTTACTTCTATTCAAACTGGACTATAAAAATATGTATCACAATTTTAATTAACACAATAAGACAATAATCTGTAATGAATGTTCAGAGTATGCGAAGAAAATACTTCAATGTTTCTCTTTAAAGCACGACTTTAACAGAACTGAGGAGTAATAAGTCAGAGAGACAATCACTTAAAACCCTTCCTCAGAGATATGAAAGATGAGATCCACAAGTATAAAGCAGAAGGAGATATCCAACAGCTTATTCACACTGCCAAACTAGCCATGTATAAGCCAACACTCATTCACCATGAATAACCCACATACAGGACACCTACATTACCACCTCCAGGGACATCACCTGCCATTTCTTGCTATTCTCGGGCACTTTCACCCTCTCAATTTTTGTGGAATATTCTTTTACACTGTGTGAAGATATGTCAGTGACAGGTTTAATAAAAAGTTAAACAGTCAGTAACTAGGCAGGATTTTCCAGACAGACAGAACGCTGGGAAGAAGGTGGAGATGCCAGTCAGACATGGAGGAAGCAGGAAAGAATGGGCAGTACAGAGTAAAGGTAATAAACCCACGAGGCAGAAAGTAAATTAGTAGAAATGGGTTAATTTAAGTTATAAGAGTTATGTAAAAACAAATTTAAGTAAGCTATTGGCTGAGCTTTCATAATTCATAATAAGTCTCCATGTCATTATTGGTGAGCCAATGGCTCCAAGGAAAAAGTCCAGCAACATTCAATCTATTGGGCAGTTCAAATCTCATGACCTCCAAATTATATTCAAAGTTTGCAAAAAAAAAAAAGGTCTAAACAAGAATTGGGGTGCTTCCCATTACAATAAGACATGTGATCTTCACATGAACTTTGGTTGTTCTCACTAAAGCATGATCTCACTTAAACCTCTTTAAAACTCCACTATTATTATTATTCCATTATTACTAGTCCAATTCTAAAATCATAAAAGTGAGGCATCAAGACTGTTATATACCTAAGTACAGAAATACTGCAAAAGATTAATTTGATGGCTCTCACATATGCCTTGTGGAGATTTTAGCACTGTTCACTTTTTCTTTTCTTTTCTTTTTTGAGACAAGTTTTTACCATGTATCCCAAATTGGCCTGGAGCCTCCTACATAGCCCAACCTGGCCTCAAATTTGCAATCCTCCTGCTTCCACTTCCCAAATGCTGGGATTACAAGTATGTGCCACTATGTGTGGCCTTCACTTTAGTCTTCTTTGATACAAGGTCTCAGGTATGTAGCCCAAGCCTATCTTCTGACTATGGAGATTATAGGTGGATGTCACCACCCAGCTCCACCAATGCTCTGGAAAAGAGGACTCAGAATAACCGTTTCAATAAGCTAATGCCTAGAACACTAGAGGCCCTAACTCACTCTCTTTCATACCTCTAGACAACCTAACTGAGCCATGAACTGAGAAGCAAGAGGAACTTCAATGGGTCAATAAAGCCGATCAAGTTCTAAGGTTCTAACCTTATGTAGGGTTACCGATCATAAATCCTATAACTAATACAAAGCCAGCACTATCTGATGCCATTTAAAAACCTGCTTGCCACAGATGGTTTAGAGCTACTTATTTGTGAGATAAAATTTCAGAGGTCCTTTAAAGCTCAAGGAATAGTAGCACATTGTCAATCTCAACAGACGCTGCCTGAGTGACTAAGCCCAGGGCAGGTGTTCTCTACTCCCTGCTGCCACAAACATTAACCTGTCTGACTCCCAATTAGCTCTTGAGCTGCTTGAAAGCAAAACTAAGCCATATTGTTTTTTATATTCTCCATACTTAAGCAACATTCTTAGCATATGGATGTCATTAATAACCTGGTCAATAAATGAATACAAAAGCAAATGTTCCTTAACAAAGCAGTAGCAATTCAATGTTTCATTAAGACTCTGTGTGTGTGTGTGTGTGTGCGCGCGTGCGCGTACACGCACACACACACACACGTACATATGCATGCATGTGTGTGTGATCAGTAAAAGGAACACAAATTCTTTAATGACAAATTCTTTGTTATATTATTTTTTGACTCAGTAACTATTTTTCTAGTGAAGCAAGTACATGTGACACATGTTAACTATTTACAGAAACTAAGATCATTTGTAAAGTAATAGTGATGACAAAATTAAACCTGATGTACACTTAAGCCCTTACCCATCAGGGTTCACTCTTGAAAACCATGATTTCATAACACTATCAATGAAGCAGCACTCCATTTTTAAAGCATTACACTTTCGTATAGAAGTATTGTATAGACTCACTGCAGTTAAATAAAATAGCATTAGCACTATAACAATTTCTGAGCTTGCCACAAGTTGACAATCCCAGTAACCATTAGGTGGAAAGAGAAAACAACAAACACACACTTGCACAAGTAAATAAATGTAAAGAACACAAAGACTGTTGCCTCCAGGAAACTGTATGTGCACAGCAATATAATTTAATTTGTAATGCACCAAAGAAGTCACCAGATGAAGCAATGGGCTAAGTCCTCATACATACCATCTTATTGACCATTAAAACAAATCCTTCACAAACAAGCAACTTCATGATTACTTTAAAGAGAAGAGGTCACATCTCTAGCAAGTTTAAGAGTCAGAACTGACACCCTCTCTACTCTAATATGCAGGTTTGTAATTGCTTGTCAGCTATGCAACCCCAATTAATGGGCCACCTAACTTTTAACAAGGGACAGTATGGCGTATTTGTTTTAAACCCCATCATTTTAAGACTGTTCAGCTTTATACCCCCTGCACATACCTTCCTACCTCAGCCACTGCTATCTGACTCATGAAGGCAAGTTATGGTAGAAGTCAAAAAGAAATGTTACAAATACTCCCATTTGTAACATTTTTTTCTCAACAAAAAACTGAAGGATGATGTATCAATCAATTTTACAGAATTCTGAAGCATGGCATTTGCTGGTTTCAAGAAAATTTGTTATTCTACACATCACAAAGCAATTAATCCAAAGACTAAAGACAAACAAATGCCTCCAGTCTGAAGAAAGACTCTTCAAAGGACAAATAGGACATGAGATACACACTGGACACAAGAGAAGCCAGCAAACACTGAGCCACAGATCAAATATGGATTACCATAAGATCAATGCAGAACTCTCAGTAGCCACAGAAACAAAGGAAATTCTTACATACAGTATCTTCTCCAAAGACCTCAATGGAGATACAAAAAGAAGGACTACAGGCAAGAGAGACACATTTGGGGAGGAGAGAACAGCAGAACCCATGGAGAAGTACCAAGGCACCCCTATGCACCCTTCAGAAAAGCCTAAATGTCTGGAGAAAAAAGAGCATGAGCTACTGCCCCCAGGCGCAGGCACATAGCTAGGTAAATAAAACAAACCTCTACTTCTGAAGACCAAGGGCAGAATTCCTGTAAAGTCTCATGCCTGAGACCCAGAGGAAAACTGAGGCACTTAGGAAAATGTTGAGATTAAACCACATCTCAGAAAATATGGCTACAAGCCTCAAGTAAGCAACTACTTAGGAGAAGAGCTAGCAGATGGAGAAATACCCTCTATGAAACATGAATTCAAAGGGCAGACCTAAAGCTGAATGTAGACCACACATTAGGAAAAGCTTCTAGTAGGACTGGAGAAATAGCTCAGTAGAATACTACTCTAGTGTGTATAATAACCTAGGTTCAACATCCAACCTCTCAATCTCTCCCTCCCTCTCTCTGTGATTCTCTATAGCTTGCCAGATATGAATCAAGCTTACCTGGCACTAAATTTCTTCCATGACTTGGTATCAATCTACTATTTTAGTCATAATGCTACCATTCTCAGATACGAATCCTCCATTCTAAGCAGGATGACATCATTGGCCTACTCCTTCTAACTTCTGAAATGCTTTCTTTGAACTACATCAGCTTAAATAGCCCCAGTCACTAGTCATCCAAAAGATGTATCACAAATTCAACTTTATCCTGTAACTATGTAAAGGCAACTGATTCACACTTCTGTGAATTCATATGCACTCACCATTCATGGCGTTCATGTTATTATATACAGGATATTCTTATTTAAGTGTTGCTTTTATGGCCAAACATGATGTCATGTACCTAAGGGTCCAGGGAGCCTGCACAGAAGATTAAGGCAGGATAACTGCCTGAGACCAGAAATTTATTGCTCCCCTGAACAACAGATATCTCCATCTCTTTTTAAAAAAAAACAGGGGGTACATTTATGCATTTATGAATGTTATACTCAAGAATCCTGGGCTGGAGAGATAGCTCAGCAGTTAAGAATGTTCTTGCAGAGGACCCAGCACCCATATCAAACCGATCACAACTGTCAGCTGTAGAGGATCTGAAACCCCTTGACACAACACACACATAAATACTTTTTTAAAAGAAAGAAACCTGTAACTGTCAAGGTAGGCATTGTCTCTAACATGTTCCTTGTAAACCTGGGAACACAGAACTAAATAAGCTTACAAGAAAAAAGGGGCGATTGCACAAGTTAACTTTAAATCACTGTAACAACTTCCAGAAAAAGTTTGTTTTTATATTTTTAGAAAATGAGACGAGCAGCATTAGACTGTGCTCTGTGCAATCTGCAGCTGTATTACACTCATCTTCCACAGCTGAAAATAGGGCCTGACACACGGAATACACTCAAGCAGTTCAGTACTTAACTAATTTCATTTTCTATAGCCATAAGGTAGAAATGGAACTCTGAAGTTCTACTCCAGTCAAACTGTATTCTACCTAAAATAATTCCTAAATTATATTTGTTCATTTATTTTCTCTGAATAAACTACAAGTATCACAAATGCAAAAGCTGGGCTTTTTTTTTCTTTGGTTTTTCGAGACAGAGTTTCTCTGTAGCTTTGCAGCTTGTCCTGGAACTCACTCTGTAGACCAGGCTGGCCTCGAACTCACAGAGATCCACCTGCCTCTGCCTCCCGAGTCCTGGGATTAAAAAAAGTGGTGGGTGTAACCACCACCAAGTATGGCTGTTTTGTTTTTTTTTTAATTTACTGTTTGTTTTGTGTTTGCATATGTGTACAAGCATGGTTGTAGAGGCATACATGCAGCAGTGTACATGTAGAGGTCAGAGGACAATTCTTTGGAGTTACTTCTCTCCCTCCACCTTTATATGGATCCTGGGGTTTGAACTCAGGTCACCACACTTGAGTGACAACTGCCCTTACCTGCTAAACCATCTAACCAGCCAGCCCACTTAGCCCTCTTCTGAAGCCTGCAAAGCAACTAATCCCTATGTATGCATGCATGTACGCACATGCATAGTAAGCATTGAATGCTCCCTTAAAATTTTAAGGTAACTTAAGAGCAGCTCACATAGACTTACCTACCCCATGTAAAAACATGTTCTTCCTACCAATAAGATTTATTCTTCATCATCTTTGGCACAAATTCTAAAATGCTATCTGCCAGGTCTTATGCCCAATAAATATGCATCCACAAGCAATTATGGAGATAGATAGCTTATGGGGAGGGGGCACTCCTTGGTCAGGTCCCAATGCTGGGCTGTGGTTAGGGGGAAAGGAGTGGGGGGAGGGGGTGGTCCTGTGATTAATCACTGCCCACTCTGTTTAGGGGTATTTATCACAGCCCACTGTCAGGTAAATCACTGGAAAAACACCTCTTCAGTAATTAATGTGAAGTGACGGATGGACAGCCCCTGGGCCCATTAATCAGGAACATCAGCAGCCTACTGAGATTATGAATGTCAGGATGCATAAACTGCTGGTGGATCAATAAGCCCAGGAATTCATCCAAGGCTCTCATTTCCGAGGCATCTCCGGTACATTAGGTTCCCTCAACCCCTCCCTCAATCTGAAGTGAAAATCAAGGCTTCAGAACAAAGAACAGGAGCTGAGGCCTCAAGTGACCACTGCAATAATATGGTCAAGGAAGATGGCTATGAAGGAAGGAATCCAGGGTAGGCAACAAGCACACAAAGTGCCATATACTGATCAAGAGGCTCTCTCAGAAGGCATGGTACACTTGAAACATAGAGTAACTAGGAAGGTTTCACTTATCAAAACCTCATTATCCATTTTAGGTATCATCCGTTTTTGCTTGTTGTTATTCATTTCCCAGTCCAAATTTTCTTCCTTTCATAAGAACCACTAATGTAGGGAGAAACAAAAATAAAAATTCAATTTTTACTACTTAAGAATCTGGGTAAATTTTTAATTTAATAAGAAAAAGAACTTATATGAAATAAAATAATTATTTAAATTTAATCTCATCACTCATTTCTATGATAAACATAGAAGAAGTATCTATAGTGCTAACCAAAAATATTCTCCATGAAAAGCATTTGTTCAACTTGAAAAATTGTCTGGCACTCAAAGAGAATGACGGTGTCATAATCCAAGTTTAGCCGAATTTTGTATGGGAAGGAAGGTTGGGCTAGGGCCTCATACAGAATGCTGTAGACTGGCAGTGACGGGAAGGAGACTGCCCTTACTGCCACATCCCGCCAAACCCCAATGCTGTTTTGTGGTCAGACTCAGGCCAGAGCTACAATTGTTGGTTAGAAAGTGTCTCAGAGTTACGGCTGCCTGTTCCGCTAAATCTCTTCTCATCCTACTGATGGATGGATGGACAGATGGCTGCTTGGTGAAAGCAGCGTTATCAGCCAGCTTCTACGGAGCCTCTGAATGATGGATAGCCCTCTTTCTACTTTCTCCAAACCACCATCGATCCAAGCCATATTTCAGCGGTCAGAAGCCCAGTAATATTAAGACACACAATCAGGTTAAGTTACTTGCAGTATAAACCTCTAAAACAGAAATCTTAACACCTCTGCTTTGCTGTCATGGACTAGGCTAAAAATGCTACAGTTTGATTCTTTCTAGCTGCTAACACAATGAATTCCAACAGCTCAAAGCCCAAAGGGAACAGCTGGGCTCTATTCCTAGCAGTACTTGAAAAGCTGACTTGCCTGCCAAATTTTTTTACTAGCCAGTTCATTTCTGGGAAATGAACTCTGCTGCAGTGGTGAGCAGATCTGTGAATATGTGTATCCAGTGGAGTGTGAAGCTATTAGAACCATCAAAACACCTAGAGTTTGTCAGTGATTCCATCAACAACCCCAAATGCGTGGAGTCTTAGAGCTACCAAGTATACCAACACCGAGGATGCTCACTAAAGCAAGGACAGATTAAAATCCTGTCTTATACAAAATTCTAAAACATTGTATGTATCTAGTCTGCTTGACCAGCCCCTATTCTCTTATTTGCATATTAAATTATTAATTTCTAATCCCTGCTTGCTTTCACAAGCATATTTCTGTATCCATGTTTTCTGTTTTAAACACCATAGGACTGTATGCTTACTTAGATTCCATGTCTGCCTTTGTTCCTTCCATGTCACCCTTGGCTCTCTAGCAACTTAAGGTCATACAGCTGGCTTCTGTATCAAAATTATTTCCACTTTTATGGCTAGAAAAAAATAGAATGTGACATCAGCTTTGTGATATGGAATCCTAGAGCTCATGAGTCTTTTTCTATGTTTATTCATTCCCAAATGATCTCTAAATGATTCATTATCAACCCCCTGCACCCACTCAGGATGACCTGGCTCCTAGTCTTTCAACCACGACTGAACTGTTGCCACTTTGAACCTATGCTCACAATTGTCTGTCTTTAGTACTTACACCTTAATAATCACCAATAGCTGTTTTTATCGAAACAATGTACTATATTTAAAATCTGTATCTTTGTTATAGTGTTCTATTTAAGAACAGTATTGCCTTTCACATAAATATTAAAGAATGTCTACAGAATCTCACACTACTAAAAAAGAACCAAATAGGTTAAAAATAGGCATGCTAACATTTCAAACAAAGATAACAAAGATCCAAGGATTTTGTTCCGTTTTGTTTTGTTTTTTGAGACAGGGTCTCATTTATGTAGCCCTGGCTGGCCTGGAACTCACTATATAGATCAGGCTAGTCTTGAACTCAGAGATCTACCTGCCTCTGCCTCTGTCTCAGGAGCACTGGGATTAAAGGCATACACCACCACACTCAGTTCAGAACCCTTATGTATGCCCATGGCTACATAAATATTCTATAGCTACAAGACTGAGACCTAGTTATAAATAGCATGCTCCCTCTGCTATACTCCTCAAGACATTTCATTTTCATCCTTGGAATTTCAACAAGAGGGTAGCTCATGGGTTGAGTGTGTATGCCTGCGTTTGGACACAGGAAGTGACCAAACAAGTTACAAAGGCCCAAACCTGATGACTTATTACTGCTATGTTTCCCATTCAAGATGTACGTTGATCATCTAAGAGTCATTAAGTATCTCAGAGAATAAAATCAGATAAAGCCCTGTCAACCTCTATTTATTTATCCCAGTTCTATCAAGAACATTGAAAAGAAGAAACTGAAAGATTAGAGAGCAAGAGGTCCTACAACTCACCCTAAATGGACAAGGATATAAGTGAAATGTGCCCCTTTCATTTCCATGACCAGAACACATTTCTGGTCAGAAACAAAGCACAAGATGACTGATAGACTTCCCCCTCTGGTGGACAGAATGTGTCACTACAGCATCTCCCAGGTTTCCACCCTACCTCTTCACACAGCTCAAAAGGAAGCTCAGGACACCACTACAAAGAGCAATGTGTGAAGGAGGGGTGGGAAAGACGGAAAATAGAGAGGTGCACTGTACTGAGAGGCAGAACTGGAGACGTGATGGCGGTGACTGGTGTTGTCTCTAGACTAAGCCTTGTTCTTGGCATTGGGGAACACAGCCAATGACTCATTGCAATGAGTATGTGCAAGCAAAGCTGTTCCAGCAAAAGAGTAGACTGGGTGACATACCATGACACACCGCAGCTTCCACAGTGAAATTTTTTTTTTAATTTTTAGTCTTTATTTTTTATTTTTACCTTTTGTTTTCTTTTAGGGGGAAGGTTGCAAGAGTGGAGGGGAAATATGGAGGGACGAAGGGATGAGTAGGATTGGGGTGCATGATGTGAAATTCACAAAGAATCATTTTTTTTTAAGTTCAGGTTGTATATCTCTTCATTTTATTTTATTTTAATTGATTTTATTGAGCTATACATTTTTCTCTGCTCCCCTCCTATCCTCATCCTCTCCCCTCCCCTTCAACCCTCCCCCATAGTCTCCATGCTCCCAATTTACTCAGGATCTCTTCATTTTAAAGATGAGAAAACTAGCTGGAGAGTTATCTCAGACTTATAACTATTTGAGTGGAACGTCAGATCAAAATCCGTATCACCTATCAACTAAACTAATAATTTCATCACCCACTTTTCCACCAAGTGTATGCTCAAGATATACGCTCAGCAAAGTTTAATCAGGAAGTTAATTGTGCTGCAAAAATAGTCACATAATGCACATCAAATCCAAATATATTATCCACACTAATGCTCATCTCCATTAGTGTAAATGGTCAGGACAACTTTCCTATCTGATTCCCACAAGAACTCTACAACTATTCTCCCAAGTGCAGAAAAAAAAAAATTTAAGAATTCCAAAAAAGGGCACATCACTCAAAACACACACACACACACACACACACACACACACAAAACAAAAACCTGGTGCTAAAAGAGTAGTAAACAATGGCAATTCTTTGAATTATATAATCCATAAGTTCATAGAAAGGTTGTTTTATATGCATTAGCCAAATATATTTTAGGATAATCACTTTTTAAAGTCATTTGTACAGCTATGTTAAACCAATATGAAGATCCTGATCTTCATTTTCCCAATTTGGCTTAGAAAGCATTTAGTCAATGCCTAAGAAAATGATGACTTTTTTTTTTAATCTGCTGCTGTGAACCATGTCTAATTATGTCTTCTGTTTCATTAAGGTTTAGGCCCTAAAACAAAAGTGAAGCAATGGTGGAGTAGCATCAATAAAAGTAGCAGGGAAAGGGAAAGGAAAAGGAACTTTCAGCTAATAAGTGTGTCACATTAAGTGTCACAGAGACTGTATTAAAGTGTGGTGTGTTTGTGTGTGTGTAAAATCTCATCTGCTACCAGCATCTGATACTGAAATTAACTGCTTACTGTACAAGGATCACACTGGCCATGGAGGAAAACCAAGATGGAATATTTAGGGAGTTGTGAGGTGTGACCAAAGGCAAGTGTTTTGGGGAGGTAAAAGTCCGAGGTAGTTTGGGACCGAAGAGCCCAGAAAGGCAAACTTTGAGATAGGAGTTTTGAAAACTCTTAGATATCATGAAAGGCTGAACCAAATCATGCTCATTCACATGGGCTTCTGAGGGTATACTCGGCTGCCCCTATCCTGAAGAAGAGCTTCCCTGGCGTGAAATGCCATGCCTAAGAGGACAGGGGAACAGAATGTTTGTGTTGTAGAAACAGGCAAGTATACAGTCAGGTGCATCTACACCACAGTATTAGTTACTTTTCTTGTTGCTGTAACAAAAGTTCGTGACAAAAGCAACTTGAGAAAGAGTTCATTTGGCTCACAGTTTGAGGGGCGACACTCCAGCAGGGAAGGCAAGCAAACAAGAGCAAGAGGCTGCGAGCCACATTGAGATTGCAGTCAAGAAGCAGAGAGAGATGAGTTCTAGGGCTCAGCTGGCTTCCTCTTTCTCCTCTCTTTATTGAGACTGGGACCCTGTTTCATAGGAAGGAGCTACACACATTCAGAGTAAGCCTTCCCTCCTTAGTTAAACTTTTTCTGGAAATCAACAACACACACACAAAGTGCAGCCTTCTAGGTGACTTCAAAACCAGTAATGATGGATGATTATTAATCATCATAACCAGGATCTGCAAAATATAGCCTCAAGTCTAAATCTGGACTGGGGCTGTTATTTTTTAATAAATAAAGATTTAATGGAACATGGCCAAAAATAAATAAATAAAATCTCATTTCCTCCCAACTACAATAAAAATGACACAAGTTCACCTAGTTAACCTGTTAGTTAAGATATCAAAGTTCCCACACTTAACTACTACATTAGGTTACATGATACTCAGTAAGACACACCAATGTTATTAATTCCATAAACATTTACAACTTGATTAAACTCTGTAAATGCAAAGCAACCAAAGACAATTCAAAACTGCCTTAATAAAATGAGAAAACCACCAAGATAAAAATGAAAGAACTTGCATGCTTTCATGGCATGTCTATTTCCAATAGCCTTCTAAACTTGAAGTGCTGACAATTACACCTGACTATTGTCTGAAACTTCCTCATTCACCTTGACTCAAAGCCATATGGTGAAGAACCTCAGCAGGTGTCAGGCCAGGAACTTCCCATCTTCTATTTCCCATCAGAGTAATTTCTGTACTTCTTCCCCCAGTATTTGGAAGCATCCAGAGGCATACATTCACATGGGGATAATGACCAGTAAAATGAGTAACACAGTTTAGAATAGAGAAAGCTTCAAATCAGAATATAGAAATTCTTCACTGTTGAGTTTTAGAATTGAAGAAATGAAGCCAGACATGGTGGTGCACAACCATAATCTTATAACCTGGCGCTGAGACAAGGTGATCCCAAGTTCATGGTCAGCTTGGGCTATAAAACAAGACTGTTTGAAAAACATAAAAAATTTCAAAATGAGAAACATCTATCAAATATGAGTTGCAGGTGATATTTTCAGATGCATCTTACAGGACATAATAATTACCATATTCTGTGTTTTCCTCAGGCATGTATAGCCTTTGCTTGTCTGTATGCCATTGGACAAAGAGAATACAACTTCAACATTTCACAAAAATCTGAGTATCAGGATGACAAAAGATATCTAGCACATAATTCCAGTAGAACCTTGAGTCTTAAACTACAGCATGAAGAGGTTTTCCTTGCAATATAGCATAATTAATGTTCCAAACATTTTACACTCTACTAGCAATAGTCACCACGCATGAACACCAACTGATTTCACACTTTATAGGCTGGGAAACAGGCTGAAACTTCGTCTCTTTCACACTCCACTGACATGGCAACCCCATGGCTCACCTGCTTAACTCTTCCAAGGAATGTTAGCTCTATTACTGACCATTTCTAAAAGCACTCAGATGAAAGGTTTTCTGTGACTGAACAAGAGCAATACAATAAACAGACTTTTCTCTTTCCTACTCTGCATAGAGAGCAAACAGAGAAGAGAAAAAAACCTAAACAAAAAGTTCTCTTTTTCTCTACACATCTGGATGTTGGTCTGTGTTTCTAAAGTTACTCAACAGTCTCTTTCCTGGGTCTGTTCTTAGTTAAAATGGTATCCTATTGCTGACAATAAAAGCATTCAAAGGAATAAGGCTTTGGGGGCTGTGTCTCAGCCCTCGCATGCCATTACCCTCTTTAGGATGCACAGCCTAAAGCCAAGAAATCATTAAGTGAATTTTTAAAGTTGAGGCCACTAAACTTAATTTGTGCTTAGTGTCTCTTTGTATTATCTCTTTTGACTCCGACCAGAAAACTAAGTGGTACCTATCATTGTCTCAGCTCCATAGATAAGAAATCTGAAATTTCAATTACTTAAGATCACAGAGCTCCCATGTGTTAAATCAGAGTTCCAGACCCTGCACTTAACTACTATGTTAGACTAGAACACAAACTTTCTAAAACATATAACGGAGTAAAAAGCATAGCAGGGAATAGTTTAATAAACACCAACAAAAAAATGAGTAACTGTAAATGAAGGAGGTGAAGTCTATATGCTATAAATAGCTACAACTGTAATCTGCCTCTCCCTGCAGCTACGTCAACATGTATGAAAGAAAACTGTGCCAAGAGATGGAGAATAGCAAAAAGCAAGTTTCTCTTTGAGCAAGCAAAGAAAACATGAAAGTTAATAAATAAGAACTTGTCTCCTATGCAGGTTTAAAGTTTACTAATTAAGAGCTTCAAGAATAACAATTACCTTAGAATATAAAAACACCTTCACAGCAATGTTTTAAGAATCAAAAAGCTTGCACAGAGGGTTGCAGAGGCTTTCAAAGAAAAACAATCTACTGAACAAACATTGCTCAAATACTTAAAGCACATTCTAATCTATTATTCTTATGATTCAAAAACAAGATAAAAGTTAAAGAGAGATAAAAGCTAATAATAGTTAATGGCATTTTCTCACTGTCGAACTAAATATTTATTTAGATCTATGCTGGGACAGTGGAGATTATAATGCAGACTACAAGTAACAACATAATTTGAGACACATGAAAAGAAACGTAGCCTCCCTCAATAAGATGTCTTTAACTAATTAGAAAGATGAAGCAGGGGAAATAAGTTGTCTGAATGGAGTACATATAATTGCCAATAAAGAAAAAGGCAATAAATGACAGAAATCCAAGTAAAGAAGCATCTTTAAGGCCCTGGAACAGTTAAAGTCATGAAATATGTGGTACTAGAGGTAAACCTTTAGAAAATGTAATTCAGTCAGACAGTGGTGGCACACACAGAGGCAGGCAGGTCTCTGTGGGTTCAAGGCCAGTCTGGTCTACAGAGCTAGTTCCAGGGCAGCCAGGACTACACAGAGAAACCCTGCCTTGGGGTGGGGGTGGGGGACACAGTGTTATTCAGACAGAATTTATGGGAGACATTCCAAACAGAAAAACAAAACAAACATATAAAACCACCACCAAAAACCACATGAAGAGGCAGAAAGGCCCACAGACACGATGGCTTATGCAGCTGGCCATATCTGGCAGCATCAAGGAATTACTATGGCTAAGCTCTTAAGAGGGTCCTCTTCTAAGGTCAGTCTTCTTCATATCCTCATTAGACTGAAAAGTGAGATTAGTGTTGTCTTCTATGAGCACTAATCCAGCCTGAGGGCTTTACCCTACCAACTACTTCCCAAAGGCTCGACCCTAAAACACCATCATTTTGAGATTTAGACTTCCACACATGTAGTAACATGGTGGGAAGGAGCATAAACATTCAGCTCATAACATGAAATTAAGTATGGATTTCTGTACGAAAGCTGTGGAGACTCAGCCTAAGACTTGACAATGGAAGGCTTCAACACCAGGGATCAGGAATTCAAGCAGAGCAGTGGAGAATCCAGTCTGGGCCCTAAGGATAATTTGAACAGTGCTACTGTTAGTGCCTCTGGGTCTCTACTCATCCCTTGATCACCATATTTGCCCTTCCATTATCCTTTTTATCTTTTAAAAATATGTATCATTGGTGTAAAGACAAGATAAGCAACCTTAAGACTCACTCATACTTCTCTCATGCCAATGACAAAGCAGTAAAATAACAACCTAAAATCAGAACAGAATCAGCAGGAGGACCAGACTCCAAAGTAAGAGCTCCCAAGTCTAATTCCATATTTAGAACGAGTCAGTAAAAGAAAACTGTAACCTGTTGCTACAAAGTACTCCTTGTAGTCTAGAAACTCATTCTTTGATATCTAATACAATTATGGTAAATTGTGTATTCCTGAAACAATTATCAGCTGGTGGTATGTATGTAAGTTTATTAATCAAATTAACTGAGCCAATCAACCAGATACACTGGTTTGTGCTAAAAGCCAAGTTATTTGGGATCTAGTAATGTTAAATGGCCTTACCACTACTGCAACAATTCCTAAAGAGGAATTTCTAAGCTACCATTCTCAATTATACTGATATTTAGTTTCATTTCCTGATCCTGATACAAAGTGATTTATCTGGTCTCTTTAACAATTTAAATTCCATCTGACCCAACCTTACAAATTTTTTTCCCTATTATTTTATGTGTATGGGTGTTTTTGCCTTCATGTATGTCTGTGAACCAAATGTGTGCCTGGTGCCTACAGAGGCCAGAAGAGGGTGCTGAATCCCTAGGACTGGAATTATAGACAGTTATGAACCACCATGTAGTTGCTGGGAATTGAACTTTGGTCCTCTGAAAGAACAGCCAGGGCTAATAACAGCTGAGCTCCAGTGCTCTTAACTTTCCAGCTTCCTGAACCTTACAGTTTTGGTGACATGACAAACTAGAACAATGACACTTTTCAAAGGGTGTTCCCATCCCATCAATCCCCCCTCCATACCCTATTTTTGTCTCCCAGCTTATAACAGAGTTTAACTACTAGAACAGCTTGCATTTAAACTGCCCACAAAACCTGAGTTGCTCCACTCTGCTCTCATTTCCTCCCCTCCCATCTCCTCTTTAGCTTACATATAACCATTTATTCTGCTGTCCACCTTCCCCAACTGCTGCTCAACAATTCATAGCCTGTCACAGGATGTCAGTTCTGCATTTGGGGACTTAAGAAGTACTCTTGTGGGACAGTACAAAGTGTTAGTACAGCATTTTCCCGGACACAATGTCACTCTTTATAGCCAGTAGCAAATTAGTTTCTTCTTTGAAAAAAAAAATAATACTCCTAATAAGACGGGTACAAGGAGATTTTAAATAACCAAGACTCAAACCCCCTTTAGCTTTCTCTGAGATCTAAGCAGTCTCTGTCATGTGCATGAATCTACTCACTAAACCACACACATCTAGAATACCTGGAAAGCAGATTTCTGACGCTAACAAAAGCAAAACCTCTATCAAAGGCGGGAGGGGATGTGGGGGGCTACTTTATCCTTTTTTCCTGTGTCTAAGGCTTCTCATCTTTGGATTCTATTTGAAACCACTTTGTTTAAACTTGGGTCTTGACATCAGCATTTATTTCTGACTATGTCTCACTGTGCAAGACCATTTAAAAGAAACTTCTGAGCTGGGTATTGTAGAGCATACCTGTAATCGCAGCAGTTAAGAGGTTGAGGCTGGAAGATCAAAAGGCCAGTCTGGGCTACAAAGACAGTTCAAGGCCTGCTTGAGCTACATAGAAAGACACTGAAGAAAAATGAAAGAAAGAAAAAAGAACCCAAGTTTTGCCATGTGCTTCAGCAACATAAGTAAGTTATCTTCTGACAGCTGTTGCGGCCAACCCTCTGATCACCACTAAAGCCTCTACTCTGCACATCAGTTTCCCAAACTGCTCCCGACAACACATGTAAGCTGCGAACAGTGACAGGACCGTCAGGATGTGAGTAGGAAAAGCTCTCCAAAATAGCGTTTATAGTAATATACTGTCTTCTTTGAAAGAAAAGTTAACTGAAAACAAATACCTAAAAAGCAATATTAAAAATTAAAATCAGTTACCTAATTATTTTCATCTCCAAGTTCTTTAATAACATTATTCATTATACTTTATTGAGGATTTAAATAGCCATCTATTCTTCTTGAGTTGAGTTAATTAAATCCCTATAATAACACTGCATCTTTGCTGTTCTCTATATGAATTATAGCAACACTAGAGCTTGATAAGAGTACTAATTCTCAGTTATTACTTCAGAAAAAGACCACACTATGGAAAGCTAGGAATCCAGCCCTGAAAACTAAGTCCACACACCCCATAAACACTAAGTCTAATAAAAACCGTAAGCAGAAGCAAAGGACCCAATTGTTTCAAGAAACTTGTTTCACCTCCTGAGAGTTACAAAATTATATTCAAGTACTACAAACAAGCAAACATATTTAGAGTAAAGAAACAATAGGTATATAAAATAAGTTTATATATTAAGCAACTTACCATTTTTATTTTTTAAACAAGAAAAACTACATACAGACAAGCTGTGTCTGAAAGCAAATTATACAAAACTTCCCATCTGACAACCTTGCCTAAAAATATAACAAAAGTCATTTCTAAAACTACACAATATTTCTTTGACATCCATCCAAAGCTTAGTAAAGACTTAACAGTGATTTAGCTGGACTGTATAATGAAAACACACACGCACGCAAGCACACACACATGCATGCACTTTTTAGACACCCACCAATAAACATGAGTAAAGAAATGACATTTCACATTAGGTCTCTGAGGACAGGTGTAATGGGATAGAAACACCTTCTAACTGCCATAAAAAAAAATAAAATAGAATAAAGTAGAGCAAATTACAAAAAAATGTTCAACTTCCAGGCATTACTGTAGCTCAATATACTGTGTTAATGGCAGGTGCTGAATACCAGGCTGGCTGTAAAAAGAAACCTCAGCAGTTAATAAAGAAGAACCTACAAAAGTTAGCAAAGAAATACAAACTAAAGATGCTCTTTTTTTAAAAGGAATTTTGGTGTGGGAGGTCCTTCTGTCTATATGTTGCTTTTATTGGTTAATGAATAAAGAAACTGCCTTGGCCTGTTGATAGGGCATATCTTGGGGGGGGGGACTGGACTGGACTAAATGCTGGGAGAAGGAAAGCGGAGAGGGAGACGCCATGGAGCCGCAGGATAGATGTACCGAAACTTTCCTAGTAGGCCACGACCTTGTGGTGATATACAGATTAACGGAGATGGATTAAACTAAGATGTAAGAGTTAGCCAATAAGAAGCTAGAGCCAATGGGCCAAGCAATGATTTAATTAGTACAGTTTCTTTGTGATTATTTCGGTTCTGGGCAGCCTGGAGGAACAAGCAGCTCCTTGCAACAGAATTTCCAAAGGTTTTTTTTTTAACTTTAAACTGTTTTAAGTCAGTCTCATTGTAGATGAATTAGGTCGGCACAATAAATAACCAAGCCCACTCAAGAAGAACGGGTATATTTAATGATTGAAAAGAGGGGAGACTCACGCTACAAGGGTGGGAGCTCCGAAGTCCTATCCGTCCCACGAACACCGCATGGAGAGAGAGAGCACCTGTGTTCTCTCAGTATTTCTACACGGGGGTTCAGGTAGCCACATCCCAACTAGATGCGATTGATTGATAATTTCCCCCATCATCTTGTTTCAGTGAAGTCAGTAGAAGGCTCAAGAACATTATCTAGTAGACACACATTTCTATTAGTAGAGAAAGCATCTAAACAATATGCCTAATAAACTTATAAATCAAAGGTCCTCTGACAAGGCAATTCTGCTTAGAGGACTGATATAAGAAAATATCTGTACTTCTATATAGACTTTTCCAGAACTGTTCATATTCTTGAAAATTATAAGCAAACCTAATATACAATGATACAGTATACTCATACTATACAAAACTATGTGTTTTAAAAAGAACGATGTATAGCCAGATGGTGGTGGTGCACATACTTAACCCAGCACTCAGGAGGCAGAGTTAGGTGTATCTCTGTGAG
Source organism: Ondatra zibethicus (assembly GCA_004026605.1). Taxonomy (NCBI): domain Eukaryota; kingdom Metazoa; phylum Chordata; class Mammalia; order Rodentia; family Cricetidae; genus Ondatra; species Ondatra zibethicus. The sequence goes on from PVIU01000817.1 coordinate 24,433, forward strand.
TTCTGGCCAGTCTGGTCTACAGAGCGAGTTTTGGGACAGCCAGAGTTACACAGTAAAACCCTATTTTAAACAACAACAACAACAATAACAAAGAATGATATAGCTTTGTAATTTATATAAATATCTGTAAGGTATTATTGAATTAAAAAAAAAAGAGGTCAGGAAGGAGTGTTGAGTGTTGGCCTAGCAAGTGCAAGACCCATGGTTTGATCCCCGACACCACATGCACACTAGAAAACTAGTTTTCAAAGGAATTATAAATATGATATATATAATATATAGACGAATACATAAAGATAAATGATGACACTCTGAAGACATTCTTGAAACTGGGCATGACAAGAGCGCCACTGTAATTCCAGCACTCAGGAGGCTGAGGCAGGAGGATTGCCTCAAGTCTGAGGCCAACATGGGCTGCTTCAGAGTCACAAAAGTATATACAGGCAAACAAAAAACCAGTCCTTGTTCTCAGAAAACCCAATCATTAAATTATCAATTTAACGTAAATTAAATGAAAATATCAACAAAATTTTAAAGAATTATTTTATGTTTGAGTGAGCTATCTGCAAGTACACCTTTATGCCAAAAGAGGGCATCAGATCCCACTATAGATGGCTGTGAGTCACCTTGTGGTTCCTGGGAATTGAACTCAGGACCTCTGGAAGAGCAGCCAGTGCTCTTAACTGCTGAGCCACTTCTCCAGCCCCTCAGCAGTGGTTTTAATGGAGATAGACATGCTAATAATAAGTTTAACGTATGAAATCAAATAATACGATTTTTTAAAATTTCATATCAGGATCTGGAGAAATGGCTCAGTCAATAAAGTACTTACCACTCAAGAACAAAGGCCTGAGTTCAGATCCTTAGCACACACCTAAGAAGCTAGGTGCAGCAGTATGCCTGGAAGGACAGAAAGAGGAGGATCCTACAGCTCACTGAACAGCCAGCTTCACCAAATCAGTGAGTTCTATGAGACAGTGTCTCAAAAGGTCAGTTGGGAAGCAAATAGGAAGACTGACTCCCGCCCTCTTAATGCATGTGCATACATGCATATACACAAACCTATGCACACATGCTTAACACACATAATTTTTTAAAACCAGTCCAATAGACTGCAAAGATTTTATAACAAAAACAATGGAATAACAATGCAGGCATAAATCTCCAGAAACAGGGCCTTACCTAGAAAGTCTGGTGATCTGAGTTCACATAACAGTAGGGAAAAAACCGATTATACAAAGCTGTCCTCTGACATCTCCATAAATAAACATCCAAAAATAAATGATAAAAATTTCAAATGTGATAGGGTGACATCTCAAAAACTGTAAGGGTAAAAATGGTCTTTTAAAAGAAAATAGGTCTGCAGAAAAAAAAATTATTAGGTCCACACATTTGTAACAACAAAATATCAAATGGAACATGGATTCAAATTAACACAAGTACTCGGGGCTGGAGAGATGGCTCCCTGGTTAAGAGCATTGCCTGCTCTTCCAAAGGTCCTGTAGTTCAATTCCCAGCAACCACATGGTGGCTCACAGCCATCTGTAATGAGGTCTGGTGCCCTCTTCTGGCCTGCAGGCATACACGCAGACAGAATATTGTATACATAATAAATAAATAAATATTTTTAAAAAATCATACAAGTACTCAAAACAAAATATAGGTGAATTATTTTCCACAGAAAAAAGGTTTTTCAATTTCGAAACAATATTCAAATGAAACAAAAGACTAAAGAAACTGGACTATATAAAAGCCTGAACACTCAGAACACTAAATAACAACTGACAAACTGGAAGAAAATACTTGTTTAAAACCATACAGAAGTAGAGCATGGTGGTTACTGATTGCTCTGAGTTCAAGATTGCCTAGGCTAGAGTGAGACCTTGTTGTCACACACACACCCACACACACCAATAAAAAAGAAACCAACCAAAACCCAACAACTGTATTGCGATCCCATCCTCTTACCTATCCAGTTAGACAAAGTCTTAAGAATGTATCAAAACCCTCTAAGGGCGAGCTTGAGGTGAAACTAACACTCTCACGGATCTCTAGTGAAAACTGAAATTTGTACAATACCTTCAGAAAGGAATTTAACAATATTTAAGAAAACTATATGGATTTTGGTCCCAGCCCCTGGATAGTGGGATCAAAATAATTCTTTTTTTCTCCTCTTCACTCTTATCATTATTTTCTACTTGTTTTACAATAAAGATGAAAGGCTTCTGTGGACTTTTTTCAATGATCCAGTAAGCTCAAAAATCAAGGCAGGCACAACGTTTTTCCTCTTCTACAATAGTAGTCTTTCTGCAAACCCATTTGGTTACATATTTAACCACCATATTGCTATTAATACTTTATCTTTCACTTATTAAAATTATAACAGTTTAGTATTATATCACATAAGAATACCTTAGTCTTATGTCTCTATGCATATATGTGTGTGGTATGTACATATTCATGTGTGCAGGTGAACATACAAGCCTGAATGTAGAGGCCAGATGTTATAGGATGCTGCTTGTTCATTTCCAGCTGCTCAGCCCCAAAATAATGCCACAGAAACCATATTATTTGCAATACAGTTTGGCCAATAGCTTAAGCATATTTCTGGCTAACTCATATCTTAAATTAACCCATCTCCATTAATCTGTGTATCGTTACGAGGCTGTGGCTTACTGGGTAAAGTTCCAGCATCTGGCTCCGGCAGGGCTACATGGCTTCTCTTTGACTTCGCCTCCTTTCTCCCAACATTCAGTTTAGTTTTCCCTGCCTAGCTCTGTCTACCCTATTAGGCCAAGCCAGTTTCTTTATTCATTAACCAATAAAAGCAACACATAGACAGAAGGACTTCCCACACCAGCCAGAGGTCAATGTTGGGTGCCATTCTCGATCACTCTCCTTTTGAAACAGGGTCTACACTGATCCTGGATCTCACCAATATGGCTAGACTAGCTGGTTGGAAAGCTCCAGGGACCAAGACATCACCACCTCTCCAGTGATGGAATTACAGGTATATGCTACCATGCTGGCTTTTTGTATAGGTACTCGGGATCCAAATCAGATCCTCACTTTACTTTATTCTACCTCCAGGTCCCAGTATATATAATCTAATCAAGTAAATTTAGGGAAAAGTGGGCAGAATGTACATACAAACAAGTAATTTTGCTTCTTCCCTCCAAACCCTACTAAGATAATAACAGACACAAGACCCAAATCCACAAAGAAAGAGAAGAGCAAAGAAGAAAAAAATAGCAATAAAATTTTAGAAGCTAGAGCATAGAAAGGTCTATACAAGATTAGCAATCTGTTTTATTCACAAAAATTTTGTGCCTGATATTCTACAAAATATGTGATGGTCCCATCCTTTTGACAAGTACAAGAAGCCAAAAGAAGAAAACATGAATATAGATAACAGGCTCCCCAGCATGAGAGAGAAGTAAGAGAATGCTAGTAAATGGGACTTTCAGAATTGTGCATTAAAAGTCAAAAGCACCCAATCCAGACCAAAAGCTACATAACAAGAAGTATGTTAAATAAAGACTGCATTCTCCCACTCTTGGCTATCTTTTTATCCAGACACTACTACTAGAGAATATGTTCCACCTAAGCAAGTGGGTAAATGAAGAATGAGGAAGATATAAGTTCTGACAAGACTGAAAATCAAACCCAGCTGAGAAGTCTACATAGTACAACAAAGGGAACTAATCCTAGGAAAAGAACTGCGCAGTAGGCCCAGAGATCCATCATTCAAATAGGATAATGGAAAAGGAGCTTCAGAATGGAAGCAAGATGGGTGAGGGAGGACAGAGAAGAAGGTTAATTGGAACTGAAAGAGTACTATGACATTGGGGAAGACCACACTGAGGCCATTTAAGACACTATAAAATTTGTACAGGTAAAGTAATGCAAATGCAAAACTATTTAATGTAGCCAAATGAAGCATGACTAATAAAAACCCAGGGTCAGAAATTGGGGTTCAACCTGAAGATCAGAAAAGCAAAACAGCCACTGGCTCTTATCTCGACCTCAGTCTGAAATAGTGATCCTGCCTCTCAGAACCTCAGAATGACACTTGTGTGTCTGAGAGCTGTCTCCCCCCATCTTATATTTCTCTCTAGTGCTGGGATTAAAGGCATGTACCACTGGGATTAAAGGTGTGTGTTATTGTGGCTACCAAGAATAAAGGTGTGTCACTGTGGCTACCGGGATTATAGGTGTGTGTTTCTGTGGCTACTGGGATTAAAGGTGTGTGCCATTGTGGCTACCAGGATTAAAGGTGCATGTCATTGTGGTTCCTGGGATTAAAGGTGTGTGTTACCATAACCTGGTCTGTAAGGCTGACCAATGGGACTGTTTTACTCTCAGATCTTCAGGCAGTCTTTATTGATTAAAATACAATTGAAATGCCACTACAACTAAATGTCAAAATGTAACTACACTCGGATGCTAAGAAGAGAACACCAGTGGAGATGACTATTTAAGAAGAGCAAAACTGGAGCTATGGGAAGCTGTAAGCCACCTGATGTGGGAGCTAAGAACCTAACTATGTACCCTGAAAGAAAAAGCAAGTGCTCTTAACCACTAAGTCATCTCTCAGCTCTCCTATTTGATTCTTTATGTCTACAAACCTTATTCCTATTGATTAAATAAAAAGTAAAATTTGGAAAATTAATTCAAAGAAACAAAACATAAACATTGATATGTATTTTGATTTTAAATAAATTATCCATGTATAAATAAAATTTCAATTGAAGGAAACCAAAAAAGTCTTTGAAAATAGACTCTTTTTGTTAGGTCTTTATATTTCTAATATTGACAAAGCATAAGCATATAAAATATGAAAGTCTTAAAAAATTTAAACAACTTAAAGCAAATAATTACCATTAGAGTAGACAGACAAGATTTAGTAATTGTAACACCAGGAGGGTTATAGGTCTGACCTTACTTACAAATTCATTAATGATCAGGAGGCAGTGCAAATAACACATTTAATTAAATTTGCTCATTTATCTATTTTGGGAAGTACGATTAACAGCAGTGAGAGAGAAGTAATATAAAAAGACAGAGATGGATTAAAACCATTGGCCAAAAACCAACTAAATCAGAGAGTGGTGGAAGACTATATAACACTACAGACTTACCACAACAAAAGAGTGGTATGAGAGGCTTATTTACCATCACTCTTCTGCCAACTGCCAAAGTAACTGTAGTGAACATTAATGTTAGCTGAAAACATATAGGTACACACATATATCCAGGTCCAAAAAAGGATCAAACTCTAAAAACAACGTACTGGTTGAGCACCCCTTACTCTGGGAACCAGAACACTGCAGGACATTCTGGATCTCACACTCGGGATTTTCATTCTAAAGATGCTCAGCTTGGACTATTGATGCAGCTTGGTTAGAGCAAGTTTTAGATATTCTCACTGTGTCTTCATTCACAAACACTGAAGATTCAAAGCAAAGTCTACAGTTCCCAACCTTAGCAGCATCGAGTTATGGTATGTGACCCAGTTTTATCAATGGCATATAAGCAAAAGTGGCATACATAACTCCAGAAGTATCCTTTCAGGGAGACAGACTGACTCCCTTCCTTTCTCCTTTGGCTGGGTGGAATGTGGACGAAATAGCTAGAGCTGTAGAGCTCTATGACTACAGTGACTTTGATTTTTATGGTTACCCTCCCACCTCTGAGCTGGGAACTAATCTTGACCTAGTGACACTGTGGAAGAACAGAATCTACACAGTGGAACAACACAACACCACAGCATGAAGCTTTCTGGATTCTTCACATCAAGAGAAAGAAACTGCTACCATGTTTATGTCTCTCTTACTTGACTGCAACCAAATCCAATCCTAATTAAGATAACTTGTATATGGATAATCAATCATATAGAAGTTTTCTTTCACTCAACACCTTCCATCAGTATCTTTGCTGTTTCTTTTCCTGCCCTACCCAATTCTCTACTATATTTTCCCAATATTACTTCAGTCTTTTCTGCTCCTCTCTCACCAACTCTACAACATTCCTTTAAGAATCTGTGGACTCTAGCCATAAACAAAGGACATTAAGCCTATAGTTCACAAGCCTAGAGAAGCCAAATAGCAAGGTGAACCCAAAGAAAAACATATATAGATCCTCCTGGAAACTGGAAGCAAACAAGATTGCCGGGCAAAAGTTGGGAGCACGGAGGTGGAGGTAAGGATGGGGGTGAGGTTGGGGGAAAGGGAGAGGGGGAAGGAGAAGGGAGAAGGGAAGGACTGAGGAGAGCTTTGGGGAGTGGGAGAGTGGAGATGGAGGAAGGGTGGATATTGGAGAGTAAGAAGATATCTACATTAAGGGAGTCATTTTAGGGTTGGCAAGAGACTTGGCTCTAGAAGGGATCCCAGGTGTCCACAGGGATGTCCCCAGATAGGTCCTTGGGGCAGCAGAGGAGAGGGGACCTGAACTGGCCTTGTCCCATAGTCACACTGATGAATATCTTGAATATCACCACAGAAATTACATCCGATGGGTTGAGATAGAGACAGAGACCCACATCCACATCAGAGCAATGGACTGAGCTCCCAAGGTCCAATTGAAGAGCAGAAGGAGGGAGAAGATGAGCAAGGAAGTCAGGACCACAAGGGGTTGGTCCACCCAATGAGACAGTGTGCCTGATCTAATGGGAGCTCACCAAATCCAGCTGGACCGGGACCGAACGAACATGTGATCAAACCGGACTCTCTGAATGTGGCTGCCAATGGGGGTGGACGGAGAAGCCATCAATAATGGCACTGGGACCTGTCTCTTCTGCATGTATTGGCTTTTTGGGACCCTAGTCTATTTGGATGCACACCTTCCTAGGCCAGGATGGAGGAGGGAGGGCCTTGGACTTCCCACAGGGCAGGGTACCATGCCCTCTCTTAAGGATGGAGGGGAAGGGAGAAGGGTTAGTGGGAGAACAGGAGGGGAATGGGAGAAGGGTAGGAAGTGTAAATTTTTGAATGGAAAAAAAAAAGAATCTGATCGTTTGAGCTCCAAATTTATCTCTAGCAGCTTACCATTCCACCAGTACACAGTTAAACAAGAACATAACTGATTTTTAAAATAAAATGATAAAGTGATGACAGTAGCAGTTATCTGAGAGGTGGAAATCTAGAGCTAATATTTACTGAGCTCTTAATATTTGCCAGGTAATGCTCTAAATCTAAGAGCTAATCCCTAACACAATCTCATCAAGTTGGGAGCTTTAGTAGCGGCTCTCTTTTAAAAATGGAGGAAGCTGCAACCCAACAAATAACTCATTTAGGATACATACTAATCACAAAAGATCACTCAAACCTATGCTTCTTAAATCCACTCTCTTAATCAAGGCACGCTCGGAGTTCCTGGATCCAAGGTGCTTACCCAGCCCTAGAACCTCTTTGAATCTTTTCAACAGTCACAGCAATTACTCAAAAACCTTCTCCAGTAGTACACCTCATGACTGCAGATTAATTTCTAGAAACTACCAAACATAACTTTTTTTAAAAAAAGAAGGTAAGTATGGTGGGCAGTCGGGCAAAACTAACACTCCTTAGAGTCAAAGGATACAAGCATCACGTGATAAGATTAGTCTTCTTGTATGGCTCTATTACCCTAAAATCAGTTCCAAAACACCATCGCCAAGAATATTTACTTGCTAGGATAACTTCGTGGCCTCAAAAACAGATTATGAGGAAGTACCCATTAAGATTAATGAATATTTAAAACTACCACATAAATTATATACTTAAAATTTAACAAATTAGAAACTGAAATCATTATCTTTCTCCCAGACCATTATCAATGACACAGTATACTGGATATATCCACTCAAATTTGTATTCTGACTCTTCCAGCTCCTCCAGCTCCATTACCTTACTGCTCGTCCTCGACACCTCCTTTCTATGTCTACATTACCAGCACTACTATTGAAACACTCTCCAGTCAATCCATAGGGTTATCTTACATAGAAAACCTCCAAAACAACTTTTCTTAAACACTACTGACTCTCAACAGAAATTCTGTCATCTACGGGATCACATTCAATTACGGTTTGGATAATTCATAATTAAACACATTAAGGGCTGAAGATATAGTTTAAGTGGTAGAACGCTTGCACAAGGCCCAGCATCACAAAAATTTAAAAAAAATTAAGAACTATTAATGACAAATAACTGCACCAGACTAGTCTAAACTCTGCTGCCACTGAATGACCACAAACATACAATACCCAAAACAACAAAACTTTTCCTTTTCAGAAAGGTTCAAATTTAGGAACTATGGAGCCGGGCAGTGGTAGCACATTGCCTTTAATGTCAGCACTTGGGAGGCAGAGGCAGCTGGAGGCCACCCTGGTTTATAGAGGGAGCTCTAGGACAGTCAGGGTAAAACAGTGAGATCCTGCCTCAACAAAACAAAACAAAACAAAATTTAGGAACTGTGAATAGAAAATCATGGACTTAAAAGCTGGTTGCACCTGGAAAGTTATATTATGGGATTGGTTTTATTTCCTGACTGGCCAAATTATCTACAGTAAACATGTATCTCATCACTTACAAAATAAGACTGTTGTTTTAATATGATGGGGCTCAAAGGCCAAGAACAGAAACTGATCAACTTAAGTTGAGAAGAGAAATGCTGGCCAGTGTAGTAGTTCATGCTAATCTTAGCAATGTGGAAGGCTGAAGCAGGGTGGAAACTGAATCTGGAGGTAGCCTGGTAGGTTTCAGGCTATCTGGTACAATTGTGGGGTCCTATGTGACTGCAGTTCTGCCTCCTTAAAAGGGGGTTGGGCTGCGGAGATGGCTCAGTAGGTAAGACTACTTGCTATATAAGCATGACCTGAGTTCAGATCCCCAACAGCCATGTAAAAGGCTGGGTGTAGCCCTATACTGTAACCCCAATATCAGCTTGTTGCTAACCAGCCAGCTAGATGAAAAATGACAAGTTTTAGGTTTAGTCAGAAGCCGTCTCCAAGGAATAAGGTGAAATGCAATGAAGCAAGACACATGACCTACTCCTCTGGATACACATGGATGTGAGCACACACACAAACATACACACACTCATGCACTTGTGAAAGGAAAGATAAAAGGGAGAAAGAGAGAGAGAGAGAAAATAAAAGCAGAAAACAGGCCAGATATGTAACTCACTAGTAGAGTATTTGCTTACCATGAAAAAAAATAGTTGGTATTTATTAGTAAGTTTTGAAGTGCCATGCCACACAACAAAAGCTAACTGGGGGGGGGGCCTTTACCTGTTCAGTGGCTTCATATTAAATACACTCCCCCAAATCAAGCTTTTCCCAATTTTAAGGATGTCCAAAGCACCAATGTACAACTGGGAAGACCTGTTTAAACAAGGCAATCTCTATTCAGATGGTCTAACAAATCATCTCAAACGTACTCTAAGGCCTACTGTACACGAAACACTATGCTAGATGCCTGAGACAGACATGGATAATAATATATGGTCTGTATCTAGCAATAAAATAGGCATATAAAGAGTTTATGGAAGTGTTAAAATAGGTACATAAAGATAACCATCACCAATGGTTAATTTATAGTATAACTTTGCACTTACAAACACAGAACTTAAGTGAGAAATCTTTTGCCTAGAAAAGGAAATACTAGAGGGAGAACCCACATGAACAATATGTGCCTGTTATATGTTGTCTAGCTCTTGAGATTATGAATGATTTGTCTTTATCTTCTAAAGTCTTCTGTACTAATTTTTCTACAATAAACATGCATTAGTATTTTTTGGTAAAAATATTTTAAAAATAAATTATTCAATTTTCTAAAATGTGTTTAAACTATACTGTAAAAGGCCAAGTAAGTACTTAAGATGACTATAATACAAACATTTGGTGGTTCTGCACTGAATACACAAAGTATATTTACTATTTAAGGAAAATGGTGATATAATAACTGCAGGAGCATGTGACTTGACTTTCCTGCTTCTCCTTCCTTTCCTGGGGAAATACAAATAGGAGCTCTCAAGTATAAGACACAAACAGACTCAGTAAGCTCATACCTAACAGCTCTTCTCACCTATCACTCCGGCCCTCATATGACCATCTTGAGCTGCCCTTCTCTCTGAATTTCTGATTACCCACTTGTTAAGAGGCTGTGGCAAGGGTCTTGCCTGATGTGTCTGACTTTTCTGATGGCCCTTCACCCTGCCTACTTCTTCCCTGTAGTTATTAACTCTATTCCAAAATACCCTTTTTTACTTTCTCCTTTCATTTTTAAAGCAGAATTAATAGTATTATGTCCATTTTACAATTATGAAAACAGAAATAAGACTACTGGTATAAAGCTGACCAGATTTAAATCAAACTACTTCCCTTCTTTCTTTAATTCTTTTCTAAGATTCCACAGCAAAGAATTCTAAACAGCCTAACAGTAAACTAATATTAACACACATTCAGATTACTTCTTAAAAAGCAAATTTGTAGCTGGGTAGTAGTGGCACATGCCTTTAATCCCAGCACTCGGAAGGCAGAGGCAGGCAGATCTCTGTGAGTTCAAGGCCAGCCTGGTCTACAGAGTGAGTTTCAGGAAAAGTTCCTAAAGCTACAGAGAAACCCTGTCTTGAAAAAAGAAGAGGAGGAGGAGGAGAAGAAGAAACAAATTTGTAATTAATGAATACTACACACCTTTCGCCCATATTTTCAATTCTGCATCAAGTTTAATGTCAGGTCATGAGTGGTCAGCACTTGATCATTCCAGAAATTCCTATCATCACATACAGCTAATCTACTTGCTTGAAAACCTCACAACACTATATACCAGAACTTGCTGACTCCAATACTGCTTCTTTTCTTTTCTCCCCTGAATACTGCTTCTTTATGTCTGTTTTTATCCCCAGTCCTAAATTGGCCATGTTTGGCATAAAAAGAGAGAGATGCAAGAGAAAGGCAACAAATATTAATAAAGTGTAGTGAATTTGAAAAATGGTCAACTACACAGAAAGCTAACATGATATAGTGAAAAAAGCACACCATAGACTAGGAAAAAATGGTGTATGGCTTATTCAGAGCAGAAAACACACTCCAAATGCAGGCTTGCTGCCACTGAACAACACCCTATAACTTTTCTCCTATCTAATGCTCTGACAACTAAATTTCTCTGTAATTCAATAAGCTCTTAGGAGTTACCCGAGCCTCATCCATCCTGCTGGGCTCATTCACATTTTCCCTGCACGCTAAGAGCACCTTCTCTGGTGAGCAGCACAGAAACTGGGTCCTCTTTCAATACATGCATAGTCTACTTTTCACTTCTATGGGCAGGAAACCTACCACAAATATAACTCAACAATGAAAAGAAATGTTTAAATTATGGCTCAGGTAAGTGGCTAAGCCTATAGGTTGCCAGTTTTATATATTATATGAGGGCTAGCTTCATAAATTTTTAATTAAAAATCTATACTTTTATTCTTGACACTATTTCATTTACTTATATCTAATGATTTACATGAATACCAAATTAAAAAATATGTTAGATATCTGGTGCATAAATTTAATGAGAACAGGTCACTGATTCAAACTCCATGAGAGCCAATTAGCTTTGCAATGTTTCAGGCTCCATGGTTACAGTCAACCACCTTAACCTGGGGTAACAAAGAAACACACTGATTGTGTGAAACATTAAGAGAATGATTAATATAGTCGAAACCTACTTAACTATCATAAAATAATAAAAATTAAAAAATATTAATATGAGCAACTCCTTTTTCTACTAAACTTGACTAGTATACACTTAGCTCAAATATGTCTCTTTCAGCCATGCAGGCTAATAACCCTGCTTTACTGATGGTGTGAAGTGAATTCAAAAGTAGGAACTAAGGCTACACCCAGCAGAGACTGGATTCAGAACTTTTGACTCCAAAGCTTAGGGATTTCCACAATACAGTACAGTCTCGCCTAATTGTGCCATAGTGCATAAGACAATCAGTACAATGTTCCTATTCAACAATCATCACTAACAGAGCATTCACTATGTATACAGTTAAGCACGAAATCTATCTTCCGAATAAGTAAAATGAGTCAAAAGCCAAGCATTTGAAACAAAGGAGACAACACAATATGCACAAAGTAGATTTTAATACACATAACCTTCTACTGTTATAGCTATATGTGTATAAACATATGTGTGTGAGTATACATACATATATACATGTATATATATGTGTGTGTATATATATAATATACACACTATTGTTCAAAAAATCATGCTGAAGCATAACTAAAGGTAAAAATGAATCTAAAAAGCAGAGGGCACAACATGAAAGAGAATAATTGCTTCTTGGTCTTTTGGTGAAGATCAAGTATAAAAAAAGGAATAAAGGAAATATTTTTTAAACATCTAAATGTGTGACTATCTGGCAGTCAATGAGTCACCTGAAGAAAATAAAAATAGCATTTCAATTCTTTGTTTGTTTTGTTAGTTTTGACTTTTCAAGCCAGGGTTTCTCTGTATAGCCCTGGCTGTCCTGGAACTTGCTTTGAATCCCAGCCTTGAGTGCTGGGATTAAAGCATACACCATTACCGCCCTGCATATTTCATTTTGCCCTGATATAGCCAGGCATAGTGATGCACATCTTTGATCCCAGCACTGGGGCTGGGGGCGGGGGCAGAGACAGGGGAATCTCTGTGAGTTCAAGGCCAGTCTGGTCTACAAAGTGAATTCTAGGACAGCTAAGGCTGTTACACAGAGAAACCCTGTCTAAGATTTTGCCCTAATCAACAGATCATTTGTCTGTAAGGCTATTCTCCTTGGCTTTGCTAAACTTACTCCTTAAAGATACATACACAACCAGGACATCAGCAGAGGATGTTGGACATCATTTAAAAAAAAAAATGAGGGCCACCAAGTTTCTTAGACTTCTTTAGGCTAACTTTTGTTTTTTTGTTTGTTTGTTTCAAACAGAGTCTCACCAAGTAGCTCTGGCTGACCTGGAACTGTTATGTAGACCATGCTGACCTTGAATTCACAGAGATCATCCTGCCTCTGATTCCCAAGTACTAGAATTAAAGGTGTACAGCAACATGTCCAACTCAGGCTAAAGCTAGCCTGAAAAAACGTATGTGAATGTATATGGGGGGGGAGTAATCATGTAAACACAGACACAAAAAATGCTCTATAAAAGCCTATTCTTGTCAATAATCTGAGTTATAGGTAATTGTCCTGCTACAAGTTGCACTGCACAGTGAAATACACTTAGTACAGATCATAAATAAAGTACCAGTTTAATTTCAACTAACAAGGTACAAAGATTTGAAATCTCTAGAAAAATATTAACTAAAGCACAGACCCAATAACCATTTCACAACAGCACTGTAGGAAACCCAAATAGTAAAAAAGAACAATCTTTTTATATACATACATACCTATCTACCTACCTACATACATACCTACATATAAAGACAGGCTCTCACTGTATCACCCTTACTGGCCTAGAACTCACTACATAGACTGGGCTAGCAAAAAACTCAGAGATCAAATCTGCCTGCTGGGATTAAAGGCTTTTGCTGTTGGTAGCTGTTGCTATTCCTGGCACTAGGGAGAGAACCCAGAGCCTTACACACTATTATCAATCAATTATATACCTCAACCCTTGTAATGTTTAATAAAAATTAAATTGCTATGAGAAAAAGATCTGCAATTTTGATAACAGTTTGTTTTGGTTTTTTAGATAAGGTTTCTCTGTGTAACAGCTCTGGCTGTCCTGGAACTCACTTTGTAGACCAGGCAGGCCTGAACTCAGAAATCCACCTGACTCTGCCTCCTGAGTTTAAAGGAATGTGCCACCACCGCCTGGGATTAAAGGCATGTGCCACCACCACCTGGCTAAGACCTTCTACTTACAGTTTTTTGGTGGTGGTGGTGGTAATGGTGTTTGAGAAAGAATTTTTCTAAAATGGCCAGACTGGCATCGAATTTGCGATTCTCCTGTCTTGATGTTAAAAATGATGAGATTATACGTATGTTGACACCATGGCCAGTTCTACCAGAGTTTTTAAAGTCTGTAGAATACAGAAAAATATCCTTGTTTTACAAACAAACAAATGTTATCTCAGGAAAATACCTAAAATTAACATCACCTCTTGTCATCACTCATCAGTAACAGCGACAAAAATTAACTTACATGCCCTTACCATCACTAATGTCTTCAAAGTCGCAATTTACATAATCTTAACAAACATCTTATGAAGTAAATGTTGTTAATTCCATCTTAATAAACGGGCTCACAGAAGTCACTTAGGTTGCCCAACGCCCCAACACCAGGTTTTGAATTCGAATTTGTTCAAGTTTATACACTGACCTAATACACTTTCCTTCTGTCCTTGTTTTTTCTAAACCATACTTAAAAATTTTTCCAATCAACAATTCCAAACAAACAAATCGAAAAATTACCATATCCAACATCATTTTAAAATTTGTCTGCAAACTCCGGAACTTCTCTACAAGTTGGGGGGGGGGAGTCCGCAGACACAACAATAAGCAGCCTTTCAGAATCTCCCATCTTGACAGTCAGAAAACAGACAGCAGTATTAGCTATTTATATTCTGAACTCTGTGAGCAAAGACTCCTAGCCAGTACACACCAAACAGCTAAAGCAGCTGCTACCCTGAGTAGGACCTGAAAAGGAGGGGGCGCCACAATGGCTAGACTCTGGGAATAAGTTCAGCACTAAGCTTGGGGAGCTCTGAGTCTTAGGGGCTCGTTGGGTGCAGTGCTCACAGAGTGAGCAGGCAGTCCACATTCTGACCGGACCTGACTCCACAGGTGGTCGGGCCCCCGCGTCACCTATCCAGGAGAAACCTAGCATAACATCTGTATCTTTCATATCAGTTCCTAAAGAGAGCATTTATTAACACCAGTCTTCATGAAGACATGAACGTGATTGTAAAATGCAACTGGCCTGGACCGCAGAAGGGAGAATACTAAAGCTTGATTTTAAACATGCTTTACAGTCCGAACGTTTCACACGTACGTTTCTGCTGAAACCCAGAACACTGGAAGGCAGAGTCCCGAGATGACTGTCGTCCGCCCCCCCCCCCTTTTTAAGACAGGGAAACCGAGGTGGTGGTAAGAGGACTACAAAAGATTACTGTCCAGCAAGGGGCCGACCCATCATCCTCTCAGGATCCAAACCCTAAACCCTGTCCTTCTTCCCTCACAACTCGGACACGGAGACAAAAGTTCGGCGGAAACTTTCGATAAAGGGATTTGGAAGTTTTCCGAGGACCGCCCAAGAAGAGCAGGAAGTACAGTCTCTACTTTAAACTGCTCACTACCAGTCCATAGCCCGGGGCTCCGGGCAGCGGAGCAGACGTGAGGCACAAGTGCCACCACCCAGCACTGCCTCGGAGCCCGCGATCCAGAGGTCATCCCGGAGCAACCTCCGTGACCCAGAGCCCCGCAGCCCAAAGCGGGTCCCCAAAGCCCCCGCTACCTGTTGACACAGCGGAGGGAGATGATCCCTACGAGAAGCATTAGGCAGAGACTCAAGGCAGGCAGAGACGAGACCCCTGAGAAGACAGAAGGCACCCGAAAGAGGCCGTCGGGTCCGGGGGCCCTTAGGGGTCGAAGGGCGGGAGCTCCCAATAACCCTCGCCCTAGGCGGGGGCCTGCCCCGCGAGTCACGTGAGAAAAGAAAGCAAACAGAAGGCCCTGTCTGGGGATGGAGGTGAAAAGTGGGGACAACCAGCCCCAGCTCATGGTGGGAAAGAATCGGGGACAGGGGTTCGTGGTTACCGGGACGCTGTAGCTCTCCGCTTCCGCCGCCACCTTGAAGCGCCAGCTCTTCCGCTCGCCACTGGGGTGCGCGCCAAGCCTTGGCTCCGCCCGCGCCGCGGGGCCTCCTGGGAGTTGTAGTCTTTGCGAGGCCCGGTCGCGTCACGTAGGGGCGGAGCTGGCAAATGGAGAGGGCGGGAGGGCGTTGACGCCCCTCTATCTCCTGTACTGTCCACCCTCCTCCATCTCTACCCTCAGCTGTGACTGCGCTCAAATCTCCTCACGTCCTACTCAATCATACCGTGTCTCTTTCCTCGTCCACAGGCGAGTTTCTTCAAGCGTAATCTACGCTTAGTGTCTCCACTTCCTTCCTGTGTGTGTTGTGTTCTACACTGCAGTTTCTGCCCCCGCGGAAAATGTCCTTGTTGCAGCCAGTGTCCTTGTCGCCAAACCCACTAGAGGTATTTTCAGGCTGTCTAACTTGAGCATTACTCATTTGATGATGTTGGACATTATCATTTATTTTCTATGACACTATCCAGGTTTGCCTTCCTCATTCCAAACCGTTCGACACAGTCTATTCCTATAATTCTTTTTCCCGAACTCTCCTTTTAAATATTGTTCTCTGCGATTCTTAGAATGGGGGGAGGGGAAATTCAGCTCAGCCTTTTTTCGCCTTAGCTTATTTTACTCCCAACTTCTAGACAGCCTTGTCTCATTCCTGTCTTGCAGGCTTGTCAAAAACTGGCTTGAACCCTTTGGTGGGCTAAGGGTATAAGCCCAGTGATTGCCTAACAAGTGGGGCGCTCTGGGTTCGATCTTCAACCATAAAAGAAACAAGAAATATTTGAAAAGTATGTCTCTCCTCTCTGTTCACTCGTCCCTTTGACCTGGATTACCCATCTGTCTCCATTGCCTCTTCCATTCGTGTTCGAATGGTAACCAAACCCTGTAGATTCTCTAACTTTAGCACTTGAATCTTTGATTTCCACTGCCAGTTATTTCATTTCCCCTGCTTTGTTTCTTAGCTGATTACTGTCCTTGCTGATCTCAGTACCACTGTGGGGTCTGCCCTACTGCCAAAGGCCGATTTATGTAAATAAGAAATCTAATTAAGTCATGTTTATGTTAAAATCCTGTAAAGACACCATTTAATTGAGTTTGAGAGACGGTATGAAGGCGAGCACCTTGGGTAACGTTTACAAAATAGGACTCTCCAGTCTACTACTCTCCCTCCTATCCCTAAAGAGGTCCGAAGAGAAAAGACACACCAAATTTCATTATAGGGTACGTAGGTGTGAGCCTTCCTTAGAAGTTCTCCCCCCACCCCCGCTCCGGTGATCTGATCAACAAAATTATTGTATTTTATTGTTCACAATGTACAGTGCTGGGGGCTAAAGATAATGAACAAAGCAATCCCTACCCCTATGGAGTTTATAGCCCCTTAAGAAGAGACAGACACTAATCAAATAGTTCCATATTGAAAAGCAAAAGCAGCAACAGCAACAAAGCACAATCATCAGCTGCAATAGGAACTGCTGAAGAAAGTCTCTGCTACTGTCGCAGCCTCAGTTGGCGTGCTGGCTGGGTTTGTGTGTCAGCTTGACGCAAGCTAGAGTCATCAGAGAGGATGGAGCCTCAGTTGAGGAAATGCCTCTGTGAGATCTAGCTGTAAGGCATTGTCTCAGTTAGTGACAATGGGGGAGGACCCAACCTGTGGTGGATGGTGCCCTGGGTTCTAAAAGAAAACAGGCTGATCAAGCCAAGTGAAGCAAGCCAGTAAACAGCTCCCCTCCACAGCCTCTGCTTCAGCCCCTCCCTCCAGGTTCCAGCCCTGTTTAAATTCCTGTTCTGACTTCCTTCAGTGATGGACTATGATCTGGAAATGGAAGCTAAATAAACCCTTTCCTCCTCAACTTGCTTTTTGGTTGTGGTTTTTCATCACAGCAATAGAAACCCTTACAGTTGGGGGGGGGGGGTCAATGTTCCTCGGTCTAAGTAGAAAGTCAGACCGGGGACTGAGGCTTGGATTGAGTCATGTGATAATGCCCAGGTGAGCAGGGGTAGGCTGGGTAGGGAAACCAGGAACAGTTAAATGTGGACTACTGGGAAGCAGAGCTGTGTTAACTAGTTTAGCAGAATTGGACCTGAGCCAGCAAACCACAGATTCTGCAAAACACAAATCCAGTATTTCTTCATCCACTAAGCCTTTGTTGAGTATGTGCTGTGCCATGGTGAGTTATTAACACCACTGGAAAGAGGTAATATTTGCACCACAAAAATCAACAAATGACAGAAGTGGTGTCCCCATCTGTCACTCCCACCTCACCTAGTGCATCACAGCCTTTGTGTGACCTATCCCTTCATCTCTACATGCAGTCACAATATTTCTTTCCATTTATCAGCTTGCTCTAACAAGTATTATTGATATTAAGTACTATGTATCGGGGATTTAGCAAGGCACTCAGTGAAGAATTAAAAAGCAAGGTCCTCACTGATTTGGCACTTAACAATCCAGCAGATAAGTCAGGAGATGTGGAATTCTCTCCTTTCAAAGTAAGCTGAGCTGCTGTACAATTGAACATCTTGGTAACTTTAACAAGGTGGCCCAAGGAGGCTTCTTTGAAGAGCTGGCTGTCCACTTAGTGCTGAAGGATGAGAAAGAGATGCTAAAGGGGAGAACCAAGCAGTGTTCCAGCCAGAAGGCTTGGACTAACTGAAGAGCTAGGCTATTTAAAGGACGAGATGGTTTGTTTTGCTTCAGGGGACAGAATGTGAGCCATCGTGAGAACCCTGAATTAAATTATAGCCACCGAAGGGTTGAAATGGAGTAATATTATCTGATTCACATTTTAATACAAACACTTTTGCTTTTGTTTGAAGGACAGGGTAGAGGAGGTGGGAGTCCTTGTATCATAATGAAGCCAAGCGCTGGCAGTGGGATGGAGCAAACTGGGTGAGTTTGACACGGCTTGTTAATCGACTGACTGTGGTGGAGGAAGGGCTGGAGGAGGAAGGGCAGAACCACAGGTATTAATTGCCTACGTTTATCCCCGTATCTTCAGCTCGAGAATTGGGCCTGGCACATAGCAAGCATTCCGCGGCTGTGTTGAATTTGCACATTCTGTTTGCTGTACTCTGTGTCCCACTCCTGTCAAGTTGCTCAATTCAGGGTCTCCACTAGCCCATATTAATACTATTGTGCAGAGTGGAAGGGCCGAGTACAAGCTTCCTCTGGATGGACCAACACGCTACTAGGGTACAGACTGATAGGAGAGTATGGACCAAGTGTGGACCACATCCTATGCCCCACTCGCCCCCGCAGTTGGCACCCTTCGGCAGTGCATGATCTGTCCAGCTGCATATGGCCGGGCTTAACTTAGCATGCCTGGGAGGCAGTTTTGTGGCATCAAGCCCAGTGTTCATGGGGAGAATTTGAGGTCCAGGGGAAGGAAGCTGCTTGCCTTGGGTCACCGGAGCTGCTGCTGTGACTGAGATTCAGACCTTTGCCATTGAAATCCCTGTGGGCTCTTTAGCCTTGGAGCCACATTGTCTCTTCCAAATCACTCAGCCCATCGATAAAAAGCTAAATTCAAAATGGTGACTCCACTTCCTTGAGTTTCTCATCTGTCTGTTACTATTGTTAGAGTATTCTGCATTTACATAGTATCCAATATGTGTTCTGTACCCTACAAAATACAATAAAGGAACATGAAACCCGAAGGCCTTCCTTTATAAAACAGAGTAAATGGGGAATGGCTGGTTTAAAGGGCCCTTAGCGCTGAATGAAAATGAGCTTTGGCATATTGGTTTAAGATGACACTGTAAGCAATACCAAAAAATAATAAGAGTTCATATGCAAGGTGCTTTTCCTTCCCATCCTCAACCAGAAGAAAGAGAGGCTATTGGAACAGCTGGCTCCATAAATGTAAATTAGGGAGAAGGTCACAGAGTGGAGGCTCCAAGGACATACGGAAGAAAAAGAATCATCCTGAATGCAGAAAATCCCTTCTTTAATAAATAATAACATTTAACAGTTAGCAAGTGCTTAGTATGTGCTGGGTCTGTGCCAAACCCTTCACATCCTGATCCAAGTCAGTCCTCGTGCAGTCTTATTATATGTACTATCATTTCCCATTAGAGGAAACTGAGGCACAGAGAGATTTCATAATATGCCTGAGGCCATGGAGCTAATAAGCATGAGATTTGAACTAAAATCATCTGGCTCCAGAGTCTGAGCTCTCAATTGCTACACTAGCACCTCGACTTCATTATTCTATGGTTTCTAGTGCCAAGTCCCCTGTTTCAACTGTGTGACCCTTTGGAGTCCTGAGATGGCTAGCAGGGGGTGGGGGACTTTGTGAGGAGGTGGTTTTCTCCAACCTAGTTTCAAAACAGTCCTGAAGAGACACCTGGGAGGTAATAGGCAGACATAGGTTGTGAAGGAGACAAGTTCTAATCCTGCTGGGGAACATTTCACAGCATTCTCAGAATACAATGCCATAATTACCCATATGGTATAGAAGATGGAAGAGAAAATGTTACCAGGATAGAGGGACTAAATAAGCCTTCCACCTGGAAGCGTGGGCTCTGATCGGTGCCTCCTAACGTCAGAAATCTTTCCTTTTGTGGATTCCCGCTTGCACACACAGAGGATCCAAATTTCACTGGGCTTTTGGGTGTGGACCCCTTCCTTCCTGACTAGTATTTGTAAGGACTGCTATTAAAACAATGTGGTATAAGCCATCCACTGGAGAGTTTGGGGGATACTAGTAGGACCCGACATCCACAGATAGCTCTCACTCCATTCTCTTTGATACCGATCATGACTCCAGACCCTAAAACTTAACTGGAGCCCAGAGGACTCTAACTGAAGCCACCAAAAAGAAAGCACGGAAGCTGCTACTGCCTTGTTCAGCCTCAGGACTGTGGGGGTCCCAGCACCTGATGTCCTTTTGACTTGTCGTATATACACCCCTATCCATTTCTTGAGGTGTGTGTGGTTAACCTAAATGCTACGCCACAAACCCCACACGGAGGGATGAGCTCAGTGACGTTGTGTCCAGATTCGCTCTGCAACATCTGAGAAGGACTCAGTCGCTGAGAGCTGTCACTGATAACCCATCTGGACTTCGGCATCATTGCTTCCCTCTATTTGACACCATCGAGACCTAACTCATCATGTGCCTCGAGCCATACGTCTCACTCCGCTGTGCTGTCAGGGCTCTCGGGCACTTAGCTATGTCTGTGGGAATGCCCACTGGAGCTGGAAGGCGAAAGACTATATATAGGGAACAAGTTTGAGACCAGCCAGGGTCCTGAAGAGTACCTTAGCTGAGTCACTAGACTGCAATTGCAAAATGGAGACCCACCGGTTCACATACCACACTGGCTAACCATGAACAATGTTACACAATGGCCAAGTTATACAATGGCTGGTAAATTGTTAAACTATGACAAACTAAGGAGGAAAGGGGAGATACACATTACATAAAGTTTTGCTCAGAAGGGACAGATTCAAATAGGGAACAAATGGGGTTTTAAATTATTATACCAGAGCCAATGAGATGTCTCATTGTCAGGTGGGGGAGGGACTGCTTGCTGTCAAGCATGACATCTTGAGTTCAGTCCCTGAACCCCACATGATAGATAGAAGGAAAGAGTCAATTCCCACAAGTCATCCTCTGATCTTCACACAGGTGCCGTATAGCATGTACACACACACATACACACACACACACACACACACACACACACACACACACACCCCAAAGTGACTCCCCAAACAATATAGATGATCTTTGTAGCTCTTGATTGACTCTCAGGGACTGAGGGCAGGCCTCTACTGCTGAAGACACCACACACTTAGGACACAGGACTTAGATGACTTGAGCTAGATCTGATCTGAAAGCCTCTTCCCTGAAGTCCAGCTTCCCTGGTTCCAGAAGATGCTATGCAAGCTGTTAGGGGGATGGAGTAAGATGGGGGGGACAATGAAACAGTCTTATCCAGCTGCAACACTGCAACACCTATGAACCATGACAATTACCAGCATGGCGAGCTCTGGGTAAAAGTGCAAGAACTGACACTCACGTGGTGGTGGTAGCCAACAGCTGTCTGATTGGATTTAAGGCCCACTTAATAGGCAGGAAACCATGCCTGATACTGGAAACCTAATCAGCTTTCCAGGGGCTAGTGAGGCTAAAGAGCTTAGAAAAGAGACTACTGGGGCTGGAGAGATGGCTCAGAGGTTAAGAGCACTGACTGCTCTTCCAGAGGTTCTGAGTTCAATCCCCAGTAACCACATGGTGGCTCACAACATCTGTAATGAGATCTAGTGCCCTCTTTTGGCCTGCAGCATACATGCAGACAGAATACTGTATACACAATTAATAAATAAATCTTTAAAAAAAAGAAAAAAGAAAAGAAACTACTACTGTCATAATTCATTATCACATTATAAATCCTACACCTAGAAATAAGTGTAGCTACCACCCCGCATCAAAGAAGCTTCTCTTTACAACAAGCAGACACCACCACAGACGAGCACAACTGGACATAATGCAGTCTTACCCCGTTGCCACGCCTATGAACCACAGTAACCCCTCTGCCACGCCTATGAACCACAGTTATCCCGCTGCCACGCCTATGAACCACAATTACCTGCCTGCCGCTGCCATGCCTATGAACCACAGTTACCCCGCTGCCACGCCTATGAACCACAGTTACCTGCCCGGCAAGATATGTATAAAGGTGCAAGAACCGGCACTCACATGTTGGTGGTAGCCAACAGATGTCTAAATGAGCTTAAAGCCCACTCAACCAGAGAGAAAAGAGAGATCAATGGGGATCCCAGCTCCAACAGATATATCTATATCACAGCTACTGCATCTATGGCTCAGGGGACATTGCAGAAGAGGAGGTGGGCAGGTTGTAGGAGCCAGGATAGACTGTAAAGCAGTCTCTCCTAGAAATGTCTGCATAAGCAAGCTGAAACAGCAGCAGTATCAATGGACATATGAACTCTGAATGGGAAATTTTCCTGGGGCCCCACCCCTCGGCAAAGAACTAGGGGCAACTAGTGGCCACTGAGAGAGGAAGAATTAGCCTTTCCCAGGAATGAGCTCCCTTATTGGTTGTCCAATGCAGAGTGGTCAGCCTTGAAACTTTATGCACACAAACAACCAAAACAGACTCAGAAGGTTGTGTGTGTGGTGTGTGTGTATGCATATACACATACACGTGCATGTATATGTAACAAGTATAAACAAAGAAAAAGAAGCTCTTAAATTGGGAGAGGACTGAGGGTGGGTAACTGGGAGGGACTGGAGAGAGGAAAGAGAAAGGGGAAGTGATATAATTCCATTTCAATTAAAAACATTAATAATGTAAAAGAATTAAATTACAACACTGGTAATTGTCCCCCTAGGAGAGAAAGAGAGACAGAGTGACTCTTCTTCACAACTTCTTCCCAGAATACAACGCTTCAGCTCCAGGCCGGCTCAATGGCCTCAGCCCTCTGAAAGGTATGTTCCCATCAAGGGTTCCCGGACTCAATACCTTGTATATAGTAGAGACTTGTCAAACATCTGTTAGATAATTATCCATTTTAGTCAACAAAACACCAAGGAGAAAATTTGACTATTCTTGTCACAAACAATTACATTTTCAATAACATCCTAGAATTTTTGACCCAGTCTCTCATCCAGGACTTTGGGGCCACAAATTGACTCACTAACTGCAAGAAAGCAAGAGGCTTTCCTTCCTGGCCTCTGAACCTGCCTGTTACCTCACACCTCCACTCTCTTTGCACACTGACCTTTCCTTGAAGCATGATTACTAAAAGCTCAGGGTCAGAAATTGGGGTTCAACCTGAAGATCCCAGAAGCAAAACAACCAGCCACTGGCTCTTACCTTGACCTCAGATCGAAATGGTGATCCTGTCTCTGGGAATCTCAGAATGAGACTGAGAGCTGTCTCCCTACCATCTTATATTCCTCCCTAGGGCTGGGATTAAAGGCATGCACCACCCGATTTCTATGGCAACTAGCGTGGCTACTGGGATTAAAGGTGTGTGTCATTGTGGATACTGGGATTAGAGGTGTGTGTTACCATAACCTGGTCTGTAAGGACTGTTTTACCTACGATCTTCAGGCAGTCTTTATTTATTAAAATACAACTCAGGTCACGTTCACAAAACTTCTGCAACCTCTCTGGGCTAATAGGTCACTCCTGCCTCCCTCCTTGGTCCCTGTCAAAGAGCTCTCACAACCCTTGTGCTCTGCCAACCAGAGAGAGTGACATCATTAAACACAGTGTGTGGCACATGGGCCCTCACTTATTTATTTAATATTGCGCAAGCCAGTCCTCTCTCCGTACTTTTAGCAAGCAAGCCTTTGGGATGGGAGGCAAAGGAAACCATAGGGAACCAAGAACCCAGCAGCTCTAGTTTACACATTCATTCTTCACAAACACTCTCTCATTCCTTTATCTGCAGAAACAGTTGCGCAAAGCACATGATAGATTGCCCAGGAGTGAGCAGAACTTCACAAAGAGCAATTCCACTTGACCTTGTTCATCTACCTACATCTAATCTGTGTAGTGATATTTTATTTGTATTTTAATAAATAAAGCTTGCCTGAAGTTCAGAGAGTGAAACAGTTGTACTGATCAGCCTTACAGACCAGGCAGTGGTGGCACACACACCTTCAATCCCAGTAGTTACACTAGTTTGCTATAGAAGCAGGCGGTAGTAGTGCACGTCTTTAATCCCAGCACTAGAGAGGAATGTAAGATGGGAGGAGACAGCTCTCAGATAGTCTCATTCTAAAATTTCTGGAGGCAGGATTGCCATTTCGGACTGAGGTAGAGGTAAGAGCCGGTGGCTGCTGGCTGTTTTGCTTTTCTGACCTTCAGGTTGAACCACAATTTCTGTCCCTGGGTTTTTATTAATCATGCTACAAATCTGGCTCAAAATAGTTAAGACCCAGAAGCTATCTAGGCTTGGTTTAAACCTAGCTCTGCTAATTACTGGTTGGGAAACTTTCTGTTACTTAATCTTTCTGTGCTTTGGTTTTCTGATATACAAACTAATAGTGATCTTATAGAAGATGGACAAGGGCTGAGAGAATTAAATGACACAATCTATGTAAAGTGCCCTAGTCCATAAATGATAGCTGGTTTGTAAGCAGTTCAATCTTAAAGATGACAAATCCATTCTATTTAAACCTTCTGAGGGCTGGATTTGTTCCAGGACAGCCTGGTGAGGGAGGGTGTGTCATGGCCACTCTAGAGTTCTTCTGTCTGAAGACACAGACAACTGGTGTCATTGACCTTTGGTGCTAATCTGGGTCCATCACTCACCAGCCCTGGCCCCAGTCTAAGTAGCTTATCTTCCTGAAGTCTTATGTCCCCAATAGAGCTAGCAGTACTGAGCTGCCTCGCAAGGGGGTGCCGAAAAGATCAATTCATGTTAGCAAAGTGCTTTGGAAATGTTACATGCTAAATATTAATGGGTCTCTCTGAGTGTCGGGAAATGTGCAATCTGAACTCTGCTCAGGGCGAACTGGAGGCAGGGAGAACAATTCTGGGCAACCTGATTGCCACATCCTTATTCTGACTGGGAGGTGGTACTGTGAAGGGGGAGGGAGGGCAGCAGGCATGGGGGTGGGGAGGGGCTGCTGAGAGGTGAGGGTTCTGGAAGGAGGGCTCTGAGGAAGCATAAACAGTTCACAAACAGACCCAACCTGAAAGTCCTTGGGTTTCTTTATGAAAAGCAAATGTAAGCTCATTCCATGCATTCTCCGCCTCTCGGTCTCAAAGACGACAGCACTGTTAGGCTCTGCTGGCTGTCAGAGTTCGTCCTGCTCTCGACCTCCTGGCCCTGTGGGCAGGACAATCAAGAGAGCTTGCAGTTCTCAGCGTGGCCAGGCATCAGGGAATTTCTGCTCATGCTTCTCGGAGCAGCTCTAGAAGAAGGTACCCGTAGTAGGATGGTGATCAACTGTCAGCTCTTCAAAGATACACAGCTGGTTTAAGCTGGGAGCTTCCCTTCCAGCATCCATAAGGCTCCGTGCTTCTTTCTCTAAGTGAACATAACAGACACTTCTGTGTTCTGCCATGTCCCCTTAGCATCATTGCTTCTATCCACACAAGACTCTTCTACTGTGTGCAGCCAAGAATATGCTAGTCCAGAGGCCAGGGAAGGCCAGAAATGGGAGTTACTGGGCAAATGCCACAGATTATACATTCTAATGGGGCAACAGGAGACATCTTCTACTGTGTCCCTGGGAGATCCTCAATGGGACCCGAGCCCATTGCACACAGCAGTGGCCTACACATTAGCACACCCTGTATTGGTTTGTACTTCTTCCCTGTCCATCTTCTCCTTTTCTTGTGATTTATAGGACCTCTGCAACTGCTGTATACACAGTCTAAGACAATGCTCACAGCCTACTGTATACGCTACCTCTGCTCCTTTCTTTCTCCTAAGACTTGACTATTCAATGAAAGAGACTTTACCACTTCATGTTTTCATGCCATGTTTTGCATTATGCCTAGGCTATAAATGCCCAGAAAATATATGTTGAATGGATAAATGAATTAGTCAACTGTAGACCCAAAGAATGATAATAATAACATCTGGCATCTACTGGGTCTTTATATAACATTTTCTTCTCTAGTCTTAAAAATCCAGGAATAAGAGATTCCATACTAGGGCTAAGAAGAAGTGAATACCTGTAACAATGGAACTTTCCAGATGTGGCCGAAGCTTGGCTTCTACTCTCTGGCAGTTAGCCTGTCTGCCAGGCTGGCTCCCCCTGAGAGCCCTTCCTCCGGCAGCTCTGGCCTGTGGGAATTCATCACCTCTGTTAGGACAGCAGCTTTTGCCATATAGAACAGCGAATGTTCCTTTCTCCTCCTGCCAGCTCTTCAGGCCTCGCTCTCTTCTGCTCTTCACATTTAAAAAAAAAAAATCCTGGCTGGCCATTTTTCATGCATTTTCTGCTGTGTTGCCTTTCTTCCTGACTTTTTAACTTTCTCAGTGCTAAAAGGGAAGAGCATGAATCTGAAAAAAAGAAAAAAGTGTCAGAAAAGCTGAAGCCAGAGAATAAAGCCAGGATTCTAGAAAAAGCTGAAAGCAACTGAAGAGACTCAATGGCTTTGTTTGGAGAGGGTCAACAGGAGAAGGCCAAGCTCACGGTTAGTGGGCAGCATGGGAGTGTAAGAGTGACAGACAAATAGGTAGAACTATTCCAAACATGGTGTGTATGTGCGTTTGTGTGTGTGTGTGTTTGTCCTCCACGTAGCTTCAGGAAAGTGTACAAAGTAGGACCCATATGATAATCAATAGAGGGAACCCAGAGTTCCAGCAGAGATGGAGCACTTGAGCAAGGTCCCATCAGACAAATGCTGCTATTGGCATCTGGGGAAAGAGAAACCGAAAAAGAAGGTAAGAGAACAAGTAATTACAACTGAAATAGTCAAGGACATTCTGCCCGCCTTCCCACCTACTCAGCCTCTGTCTCAGCATGAACAGGAGATGAGAGATAATAAAATGATTGCAAACATGGTTAGGCATGCTCAGCACACATAGGTGCTAGTCTAAGGAACTCATATGTCAATGAGTTTAGATTTAATGTAACCCTTTGAGGCAGGTACTATTATTATCCCATTTCACAGATGAAGAAATTGATGCATAGAGAGGTTGAGTGACAGTCTGTACTCTCATGGGAAGTAAGGGTTAGAGGCAGGCTTCTAAATCAGTCAGTCTAGCTCCAGCTATAGCAGAGAATGTAAACTACTGTCCCTTCAGCCTTAGTTCCCAAGCACCTCCAATAAGAAAAGTGCCTAGCCAGGCTGAGACTGAATCTAGTGTTCAGAGAGCCCTGTTTTTCACACCACAGGGCACCTAATGTGAACAAACCAATTCCCTGGGTGCACAACTACAGAATCCGTTATCTGTTTTGATGCTAGGACATTCAGGGAAATTTTGGTGATATGTCAATTTTACCTTTGCATGCTGACTTGAAAATGTAACCTCATTCTAGATGAGAATCCTTCACGCGTGCAATTTGTTGCAACCTCAGCCTAGCTAGAAAATCTCCTAGACACTGTGGAAAGACTTGCAAATCTCAGAGCCATGGTCAAAATCCTTTGAGAAATCATAGAAAGTAGGAAATAGCACAGGATTTCAAATGAGAAACTGTTTGGGTTCATTTTCAAAAGGATTGAACTCATGTCTAGAAACTACAAAGTACGTCAGGTGTTAATGTCTCCTGCTGTTAGCTTTTAAAATTATTTTTTATAATAGGTTACCAAAATTAGCTCGTACATTTATTTCACCAATACTTATGTTTGCATTTGTTATGTGTTAGGCTGTGTTCTTGCAACTGAGGATGCAGACATAAACAAAACTGACACTCTCCAAGCATTCACTGAGCACACATTCTCTAGGAAACAGAGAATAATAATCAAGTTTTAGATAGTAATGAACACTATGGGGTCCATACAGCAGAGTAGGGGACTGCAAGGGAATGAGTCGTGGCATACGGGATGACTTTTGTACAGTTGAACGATATAAAGGAACAAGCCATGGGGAGACCAAAAAGTGGTCTAAAGAGGAAACACAAAATTGGGGACTAACAGGTTCACGGGACATCAAGATCAATGTCATCAGAAAAGAAAATGTGAGGGGTCACATGAGCAATGCGAGGTCACAAAACACCATATTGTATGGAGTCCTAAAGGGCCTGGCTTTCATTTCCAAATGCAATGGAAAGCCTGGAAAGGTCCAGAATGTAATGTCATCTGACTTGGTGTGTCAAGAGGTAACTCTGATGGCTGCATCCACCAGAGACCAGGTTGTCTCTACTCTCCTCATAGAAGCTAACTATTTTTCCTTTGTACACCCTCAGTATTTAATTCATGTCTCCATAAAAAATATTTGTTTTGCTCTCTTTGCCATGGGTTGCCCCGCCACAGTACAAGTTCTTTGCAGACAAAACTTAGCACTTATTTGTCCTGTTCCTCCTCCGTGATTACCTCTACAGAGCATTCAGGATCCCCCACGTGCACCCCCACAGAGCTGCACACACACACAACACCTAAGAAGAGTGCTGAGCAAATGAAATTCTCAATAACTCTGAAAAATGACTAACGAGGCAGTGAGGCAGGTTTCAACTGAAACACAGGAACTTTCCAAAGAGCAAAGTTCCCCATCACAGAAGATATTCAAATCCCACTCTTTGTGGGGAGGGCACAGAGGACTTTGTAGCCTGGTCCTTTAGTCATCTGATGCTGTGGGACAATGATCTTTTACCCTATAAAGATTTGTCTGTTGTATTGGTTTAATAAAACACTGATTGGCCAGTAGCCAGTCAGGAAGCATAGGCAGGTGACCAGACAGGAAGTAGAGGCGGGGCGACCAGAACAGGAGAATTCTGGAAGAAGGAAAGAGTCAGTCAGCAGTCGTCACCCAGACACAGAGGAAGCAAGATGATAATGCCTCACTGATAAAAGGTATCAAGCCACGTGACTAACATGGACAAGAATTATGGGCTAATATAAGTTATAAGACTTAATAAGAAGCCTGAGATAATAGGCCAACCAGTTTATAATTAGTGTAGATCTCTTTGTGTTTCTTTGGGACTGAACAGCTATGGGACTGGACATGACAGAAACCTCTGTCAAAATGTGTGCCAATGTGGATAACTATATCCACATAAAACCTAAGAGAGCTTGGGAAGTAATTTTAGACACAAAAGAACAGCATTAAGCATGGCTTAGTGGTAGCAACATTTCCTTGGGTAGACTATGTTTGCAGGAGGCAAGTATCTCATTTAAGAGAGGCTTCCTAACTCAGCTTTAGCTGCAAAAACCTTGCAGCTCTTTTAAGAGGCCCCACCACCAAACACTTATATGGTGTTCATGAGTAGCTGATAGCATGTTTCTTGGTGGTGGCAGGGACCTTGAAACTCCATAGAGTTCTGGAAATAAACATGGCTCCAGCCGGTATCTCTGCCATGAGGCTAGACTCTCAGAAAGCTAAAGATTTGGGGTGGATCCAGCATCAAAGCCACAGCTTTAATCCTAGCCACACTGCTTAGCAAATTAAAGACTCATGTGGTCAGAAAAAGAGAGATATACAGTAAAGATAGATTAAGATAAAGAAAACCTCTAAATCATTTACAGTTTGTTTAAAAATATATGTAGGCTTGGGAGAGAAAAAGAAAAAGGATGAAGTCCTTAAAATGAAAAAGAAAGAAAGAGAGTAGTTGAATGTGATGGCACACACCCTTAATCCCAAAACTTGGGAGGCAGAGGCAGGCAGATCTCTGTAAGTCAAGGACAACCTGGCCTATAGAGTAAGTGTCATGACAGCCAAAGATACACAGAGAACCCTAGTCTCAAAAAACTAAAAATTAAAAATAAAAATAGAAGAAATAGAGTTTAAAATAAAGCCATGTAAATATGGAAAATATGCAGAGAATCTGGATACTGTATGTTATTGTGTTGTCTTTGAACAGTTTGATGGCTGAGGAAGGAGCAACAGCTGCTAAAAGACATTTGATTACAAATGCTCCTGGATTAATCCAAAATACATATTTTGAAAATGCTTTGACTTCAAAATTTAAGTCAAAAGATATGTTACTTTGGAGATGAGGTTTGTTTTTGTTTCCACAGGAAATGAGAGGCTATAGATTCATTCTGGGTTAAGAAAAATCAGGTTTGATAAAGGAAGACCCCCTGAAGAATCTGCAATAGGAGCAGATGGTCCAGATGATCCAACATTTCAGAGAACCTCTGTTGAAGTTTACTCTGAGTTCTACATCCAGAACAGCCTCAAGACTGCTGGCTGAGATGATCAGCCTCACAGAATACTCCAGTCAAGACTTGACCATAATTTTAAATTTTAAATTTTCCTTAGGTCCCCATAAGATTATCAGTGCCCCCAGTCAGCAGGAAGTATCCTAGAAAATTATGCACACATTCCCAAAAATGGTTTATGGATGTTTTTCTTTGTTTAGAGTGTTGGTTACAAGTTTTTATGGATAATGGTCAGGAAAAAAAGCTAAACAAAGGAGATTAGATACAAAGTTTTTGTTTTGAAAAAAAGGGAGGGGAGGACTGTTGTGGGACAATGATCTTGTACCCTGTAAAGATTTGTCTGTTGATTGGCCAATAGCCAGGCAGAAAGTATAGAAGGGACAACCAGGCAGGAAGTAGAGGTGGGGGCGACCAGAACAGGAAAATTCTGGGAAGAGGAAAGAGTCAGTCTGTAGTCATCATCCAGATACAGAGGAAGCAAGATGAGACTGCCTCTCTGATAAAAGGTATCAATGTGGCTAACATGGACAAGAATTATGGGCTATGAGTTATAAGAGTTAATGAGAAGCCTGAGCTAATAAGCCAACCAGTTTATAATTAATGTAGACCTCTGTGTGTTTCTTTGGGACTGAATGGCTGTGGGACCAGGCATGACAGAGTTGATAGAGTCTGGTACACCCAAGGATGCTTATAATGCTAAGATTTTACAATTCTAAGGATAATTTTTAAAGAAATGACTTAGCTCATAAACAACAGACATAATCCATCCCAGATAAGTCACAGCCATGCTTATCTGAGAAATGCTTTGGTATCCTTTATCCACTTGGTGAACTCTTCACTTTTTCAAGGCCTACCTAAATGTCCCTGTGTGCTGGCTTGTGTTCTCCAGCACTCCAGACACAGTTGAAGTATGGAATGCATTGTGGGTACTCCAGTTTAATAGGAAAGTGAATGGTTCAGAGCGCAACCAAGAAAGCAAAGAATCTCAAAAACAAATATAAGAAACGACTAGGATGGCTTCAAAGACTTCCTGTAGGAAAGAGACACAACAAACAGCTTTGGGGACTGAAAGACACAATAGCTGCCTTTAAGCACTGCCATATGCACGGAGACCACTTTCTGGGCTGCTTTGGCAGTAAATCCAGGGCAAATGGAAGCAATTATGAGGACAGAGGCCCTGCTTAAGGAAACACCCTCTCTATACACAGCCTAGTGTTGGCCCTACAGTGAGAACACAGTGGGTTTTTAACTAAATTGGAGCTTTAAGAATTTGAGCTATTCAAGCAATGAAACATGGTCACAAAACCTCCAGAGCTGCTCAGGAGAAAGCCATAGAAGGAGTTCTTTTGGAATGACATTAGATTGAATTAAGCAAAGAATGACAACACACCTTTATGTAGAGAGAGAACAGGACTGTTTGGTGGTGGCTCCTGGTAACAGTGAGAACATTTGGAGTTCTATGCCCAATAGCTATATATTATCATTGAGCATGCCATTGCGGATAGAAGAATAGAACATGCCTATCACGATGTCTAAAACCTTTCTCAGACGTTTGGTTATATGTACCTCTGTTGCCATATGCTTGTGTGTTAGGCCTCTGGTGGCCCAGGTATGGTTGTTGGAATGAAGTTCCACAATGTTTCTCGCAGTTCCCCAAACAAATACATGCTGTTGTATTCTACAAAGTCAGCATGAAGCCTCCATCCATGGGCTTGTGGCTTTCAGATGTAGTTTGAGACCTGGGGCAGCTGGCATTGATTCTGTTTGTTTCCTTAGAAGAAACAGTATTGATCTCCAACACCATGAAGCCTGCTCCTGGGTCGCCTAGTTCCAACAAACAATTCCCTTGTCTTCAGCAGCCATTTCAAAGGCCCCCAGATACTCGACTTCTATTTGGCTCAGCCTCCAGCTAACAGGCTGCTTATGCTGGGTACCACTAAGCATTCCTCAGTTTAATCCGTGTCACTGTCCTTTCCTGCCTTCTAAGCCACCGTACTGAACATCACATTCTTCAATGCGGGACACAGTTAGCCACTTAGATAAACCTGGCTTCTCACCTCAGTTTAGTGTAGACAAAAGGTAAACACATGAACCAGGAAGTCTGCTGTAGGCACTGCCGACAAAGAGAAGTATGAGTGGGGCTGGGAAGTGGTGTGGTGGTGGGGAGCCAAGTTCCCTTGGCGGGTAGGCTGGGGCCAGCACTGGTTTCAGGGAGAGCTTTGGCAGAATGCTCAGCAGAGAATGGAAGTGGAGGGGCAGGGGTCTCAAGGAACAGTACTGATCTCTCCTGAAGTAATTAGTCCCACATGATAGTTTGGAAGTAACCGCTAACAACCTGACAAGAGTTCTGAAAATGAGTCAACAAAGTGTGAAATTGTGGCTAGCAGCTGCCCAGTCTTTGAACCAGATGAAGCCTGGCATTCTCCTTCCTTTGGATGCTCTCCCTCAGGTGTGATATTTTCTCAGCCTCAGGAAGCCATCCCATCCTCTAAATCCAGCCTAATCTAGAAGAAAGCATCCTGATCTCTGCGCTGCCGTCTCTAACTCAGAGCTAATCTGTTCACAGCCCTTCTGGGACCATCTCATCTGAATCTAGCCAAGGGTCCCAGAATACCCAGGCTGCTGCCATCAAAACCAATCCTCTGCACCATGTTCACAGTCCATTTGCAACACCTAGAGAACAGGAGCGCTCCAGGATCTACTCGTGGATGAATGGATGAGCAGCGCAGTGTTCATAAACAATAGGGTGTCATTCAGCCTTAAGAAGAAAGAAAATTCTGACATATGCTGCAACGGGGATGAGCCTTGAGGATATTATGCTAAGTGAAAAGGACATATCCCGCATGGTTCCACTCATAGGGGGTAACCAGAACAGTCACATTCATAGAGCATGGTGGGTGCCAGAGGCTGGGGGAGGAAGGAAGGAGGAATTGTTGTTTCATGGGTGCAGGGTTTCAGTTTTACAAGGTGAAAATAATCTGGAGATCAACTGCATATTGAAATAGATGAATTGAACCTATACACTTAAAAATGATTATGATGATAAATGTTATATTGCATATATTTTACCGTAATTGATAGGAGGGTTTTTTGCTGCTGTTTCTTTTTGGTGTGTGTGTGTGTGTGTGTGTGTGTGTGTGTGTGTGTGTGTTAAAAACACACACATCTGGAACCAACTGTAACTTAAACTGTTGTAGATGTCTGCAGGGGATTTTCTTAATAAGATTATTTGCAGTGGGAAGACCCACCCTAAGTCTGGGCCACACCTTCTTGTGGCAGCCTATATAAAGGGACATGGAAGAAGGAAGCTTTGTTTTTTGCCTGCTTGTCCTCGTTCTCGCAGGAATTCATTTACCCTGTTTGCTAAGGTTGGTGTTAAATCCGACTTCTTTGGGATCCAATGTGAAAAACAGCAGTTCTCCAGAAATCCTCCCATGCTCCAGCACTATATTGGGACTGCAGAGACGTCCAGCCTTGTAGACTGGACAACTACTGGATTCTCAGCTTTTCCATGGTGAGACAGGCACTGTTGGACTACAATGTCTGAAGGTCAGTCTAATAAATCCCCTTTTAATATCAGCTCTGTCTCTTTTGAGAACCCTGAATAATATAACAACAAAGCCCTGACTTCTCCCTTGTGCCTTGAGTGAGAAGTATGCCTGAGATCCTGCAGGAGCTAGCTTTGCATGATCTTTCATCTGGAAGCCTCATCCCGAGGTCTCATCTAGAAGAGGCCAGTGCCGACAGCAGATTTATCGTGCCAAATACATGATACCCTGGAACTGAGACTATTCCGTTACCGTAACCCTTGGCACCAGGCCATCCAAATGTAAGAGACTTTCCAAACTGTTTCCTCTAATAACAGTGAATGAACATATTAATCAGTAAATGAGATGGGCCCTTTAAAAACACTAAGGAGCAATTTAACACACCCGGCCTTGCTGTAGTTTATATGTTGAACATCTCCAAAGCCTCCAGTGTTGAAGGCTGTGGTCACCAGGATTGGTGCTATTGAGGGGTGGTGGAACCTCTAGGAGATGGGGCTTAATGAGAGGTTCTTAGGTCAATAGAGGTATGACCTCTAAGGGGATCGCAACACCACAATCACTTCAAAATGTAAAATACACCCCATCTTTGCCATTTGATACCCCTTTCTAGAAGCCAAAAGCAGAAACAACCAAAACCATGAGATCACCCTACCTTGGATTAGAACCTAAGGAACCACAAACCAGGTTAAGTCTTTCTCTTTATAAGATAATTGAGTGCTGGAATTAAAGGTGTACAGCACTGAAAATTGAGTCAGCATTCTCCATCCACCATGTTGGTTCTAGGGATTGAACGCAGGTCATCAGGCTTGGCAGCAAGTGACCTTTCCCACTGAACCATCTTGCTGGTCCTACAGGCATTTTTTTAATAGCACCTCAAGCTAACTAATACAAGAATCTTATGGGAAATGGAGTGTTAGTTTCTGCTTATGCACACACAAGTTACTTTTGTCTGCCAGCACCTTTCCTATGGGAGGTACCACTTCTCCCTTGTTCTAAGGAGCTTAAAGTCTAAAGGACTGTCTACCACTATGTCTTTCCCAATATGTATAGAGTAGGCATAGGCATAGGGCCCTAGCAGAACCAACCAAAGTACTGTATCCTCTGTACCCACTGACTAGCTTAAATGTAGGCACAGTGCCCAAGCAGGGTCAATGGTATTTGCACATAGATACCAAAACAGAAAGAATTTTCCTTTTGGGCTCATAAACCATCATACATCCTTCCCACTAACTGAGAATAAAGCCACAGAGGCAAGGCCCAGAGCTAGAAACAGAAAGCATCTTTACTTCGGTATTTTAACCCTGAATGTTTAAACCAGATCTTCCCAGTCCTTTCCAATTATGGGAGTAAATAATTCTTTCCTTTTTTTCTTGGAAACTTGTTTAAATTGGATGTACGGACCTTGCAACAAAGAACCCTGACAAATACAGTTTGTTCATTTCAGTTCAAATGCTTTTCATATTTGTTTCACCTTGTGACATTGGCTATTTTTGAGTCCACAAAATGTATTCTACACACTTTTCATCCAATGTACCAAGACACAGTGTGAAAATTCTGGAGAGAAAGAATTAGTAAGACCAGTGTTTGTCTGGAAAGTACCTCATAATGGAGGCTAAAGTTTAGGAGAAGGGAATAATTCTATTTAACAAGTACTTTAAAATTATCTTCTACGTGCCAGGTGTTTCCACAAGTAATTGCAGTTAAATAGCACCAACCCTGAAAAGAAGGTATTTTGTGACAACCTTGTACATAAATCATGGTTCTGAAAAGTTAAACAATTTGCCAATACCTCTAGCTTTTACACAGTAGAACAAGGTTTCCAATTCAGTCCTGTTAACTCCAAGGTCAGTGTCCTTGCCTCTGTACAATCCTGCCTCCTGGACACAGGACAGAAAAAGGAAGAATTTGTTCATCAGTCCGTTTAGAACAGTGCCGTTGTTCTGATGTTTATGCAAAAACTCAGATTAATATACATTAAATGAATGTAAAGTATTATTATCAAGTGCAGGGCACTGTGCTAGGCCCTATAGAATGCAGCACAGAGATGAAGACAATAGTCTTTTTCCTCAGGGGCATACAATAGAGTAGCCCTAGAAATACTGCATGGCAAAATATGATTAATGGCATAAGAGAAATTCAAAGAGCTGTGAGAGTTCTGAGCAGGAAATGTTTACATCTGATTGAGGGAGCCGGAAAGACTTCATGGAAGAGAAGTATATTAGGTAAGTGCAAATGGATGTATTCATAATGATGTATTTGCCCAAGTAGCAATGGGATTCGGGGAAAATGAAAGGGAGGGAGAGGAGGAGGGAAGAAAAAAAGAATTGGGTAGGTAAGATGGGATTAAAAGCAAACAGCAGACTAAGAGAGAGGTCATGGGGTAGGGGAGGGACAGGAGGAGGCAGCAAGCAGTCAGGCATGGGCTGCACCTGGCCCCAGGACTGTGACCCAGCAACTTGGCCAGGTGAGAAGGCCTCTGTTCTCCAGAGTCATTCTGCTGAGGTAAAGCACGCTCTCTACTCACTCATCCACTCTACTTGCCTCTTCCAGCTAATTCAAACTATTATTTAACCCACTAACCCCCATACCTTAGAAAAGGAAGAGGCAAGGGAACATTCTGGAGGTTTTCAATCTGGGAGTAAGAGTCACCTGGGGCGCTTGTTCAGCTGCAGACCCTCAGGCTCCAAAGATCCTGTTTTAATAATGCCAGCTTTTGACCAGGGACTTCGTATCTTTAAAGCCACTCAGGGTGAATCCAATGCAAATGTTTTAAGGGCCACACCTCAAATAACACTACAACCTAACTCACTGTTTCCCTGGTTAAAAAAAA
The DNA here is from genome assembly GCA_004026605.1 of Ondatra zibethicus. Lineage (NCBI taxonomy): Eukaryota > Metazoa > Chordata > Mammalia > Rodentia > Cricetidae > Ondatra > Ondatra zibethicus. The sequence continues at coordinate 61,393 of PVIU01000817.1, forward strand.
AAAAAAAAGGACTAGATTCCAGGGAAGTTAAAAGACTTGTTCAAGGTCACGAAGCCAGTTAATGACAGACCCAGCCCAGAACCCAGGCCCATGGGCTTCTCAATCCTATGCTTTCTTCCCATTGCCCTCAATAAACCACAGGCTTGACTGGGAACAGGGCTCAGTAATGTGCCCACTGAATAAGCATGAGGATCAGAATTCAATCCCCAACACCCATGCGAAAAGCAAGGTTTGGTGACACATGTCTCTAACTGGTGCTAGGCAAGGGAGGGACAAGTAGATCATTGGAATTTATTGGTCAGTCAGTCCAACCATTGAGACCCAGGGTCAGTGAGAGACAATCAATCAATCAATCAAATATAAAGTGATAGAGAAAGACATTTGATATTAACTTTGACCTACGCACACACTCACAGCCCCCACAAAAAGCTATATAACTCAGTTCCCCCTAAATATTGATATTATAAAGCCATGGTAATTCCAGCACTTGGGAGGTAGAAACAGAAGGATCAGAAGTTTAAAGCCAGCTTCAATCATACCAAGTTCAAGACTAGGCTAAGCTACATGAGATTTCATCTCAAAAGGGGAACAACAAAACGTTGATTGATATTACAGGAAGGGAAACCATCCCTGTTTCCCACCACAGCTGACTGAGGTCATGATAGTTCATACCTGTAGGCAATGAAAGAGAGAAGGATATGAGGAGAGTATCAAATTTGGTCAACTGAATAATCAGATATATAGTGATGGAGTGAAGTTCATTTTACTTGGGTGATGTTGAAAATTTTTGCATTAACCATGTTAAGAATAAAGTCGCATAATCGTCCAAGTATAGTTATCTGGCCACAAGTTAGAAGTGCCAAACTTAAGAATGAGAAGACAGTTGTTAGACAGGGGTATAAAAGAATCATCTATACAAATGCAATCATGTGAGATATGATTATAGAATGCTTGACAGCAAGGGAATGCAGAATATAAAGGGAAAACCATGAGGATTGTGTGTTTCAATTGCAAGTAACAGAAACCCAAACACACTATGGTTTAAATAACACAAGAAACACTCTTATAACAGAAAACCAAGTAAAGCAGGCTTTTGGCCTGGGCCTGGGTCAGTTCCTTCAAGTCCACTCTATTCTGTGTTTTGTGTGGTTTTTCAATCTAGAGTCCTTAAAGGCTGTAAATGATATCAATAGCAATTATGTCCACGTTCTTTATTACTTATATCCAAAAAGAGAGGAAGAACTGATTTCTCTCAACTATCAAACAAAGTGTGAGCTTTACCAGATGTCGCATGTAAATGTCATGTGTTGGTTGCTGTGGTCTGGTTTTTCCCCATCACTGTGGCAGGAGGAATACATTTATAAGACAGGGCTGAGACTAGTCATACTTCACCAGGCAGCTGGGGATAAAATCTGTCCTACCCAATTCTCCTGGCTGCTACACAATGAGAAGCTGAGATCATTTAAAATGCAAAAGGTCCAAGAACAGATTCGTTTAGCGATACAATATGGGTGAGATAGACAGGGCTCCAAGGAGATTGTGCTACTATGGAAACCTGGGCAGGAGAATGTGTCAGTGAGGACACACCTCCAACAAGGTGGTAGGGATGATGACAGATAAAAGGTCACTTGTTTGGGTGATTAAGAAAAGTATTGGTGGCCTTAAGACAGCAGCTTTAGCTGCGTGCTGGTCATGGACGAGAGAGCAAAGACTGAGTATAAACTAGAAAAGGACCCAGGTGGACTGTTCTTTCAGAAAGATGCATGATGTTGGAGGAAACTCAGGGAGAAATGGGCATCACTGCTTTTAGACAATAGGAGATGAGAATGTTTGCAGGCTGAGGGAGCAGAAGGAGAGGGCGAGACAGATGCTGAGAGGTGGAGTAAGGGAGATGTGGGGGCTTGAGGGAGAGCAGAGCAAGGCGTGAGGTCGGCTGTGCAGGCAGGGAGGTTTTGGGGAAGGAAATTGGACACCTGTTCCTCAGAGACCAGGAGGGGAGCCAGGACGGAAAGAGAAATGTTGGAAACAGAAACGTTGACACGAAAGGAAGTCAGGGAGCCTCCAGGGCATGCGTGTAATGGTCTCAGTGAGATCACCTCTACGGGTCAGGAGAGCTGGGTGTCCCAGGCAGGCCATGAAAATTTGAAACAGCCCCTGGTGGATCATTAGGAGACTCCAGAACACAAACAGAGAGACTGGAGACTTGCAAATCAACCCGGTCTTTCTAGAGAACAGTCTGGCATCTCACAACCAAAGCCATAAAAGTATTCCTGGCCTTTGACCCAATAATCCCTCTTCTGGGAATATCTATACCATGGAAGTACCCGAAAAGTAAATACAAACTATTTGCAAAAGATGTTTGTGGCTGCCCTATTCATAATAATAAAATCCTGGAAAACACCCAAATGCCGTACAACTGGGGAATGGTTAAACAAACTACAGAGAACATTAATGTGTTAGAATGTTAGAGAACCATTGCAAGTGATCAATTTGAGTACTGTGTCAATACCTGAGAAAGTATATTCATAAAAAAATGTTAGGTGAACACAGTGGAGTATGAAATAAGACGGATAAGTTGATTTCCACCTAGGAACATAATGCGTATACAATGGTAGAGTTCACGAAAGGTCACTGAGTTATGTAAATAGTCGGGTTGAGAAGGTAAAGAAGTTTTTCCCCTTTAGAAAATTGCTTAAATATACATTTTTTAAAGGAATTGTTAAGGAGTTGACGCCTGCCAGCATGCATGCCTGGTGATGGCGATCCACAGGACTCTTGGGCCATCTCCCTTTGTAGAAAAACAAACGAGGATGGGCGAAGTGATAGATAACTCATTACTGTTAAGGTGGGAGGGTCGTGAGGGCAGGGTTACCAAGAGATAATCAAGTCCTTTGCTGAAATAGCTTGTGATGTATAGGGCTTTGTAGAGACTGGAGCAGGTCGGAAGATAAGGGAACCCTGGGAAACAAGAGAAGGGGAGAGACAGCTGTGCTAAGAGCCGTGAATGAGCAGGAACCCTGGGCCCCTGAGAGAAGTGTGAACAACTGGAGGTCTTGTGGATGGTGAGGACAAACGGCCCCTGATGGGAAAGCTGGATTGGGATTCCTGGAGGAAAAGAAGCTGATGGCTAGAGATATGAACAGCAGCAACGTACAGTTACACACAACAGCCATCCATTTGTGTCTTCACCCACCATGGACTGTGCCCCACTAGATGACCCTGAACCAGCTCCCTTGTTCATCCCTAGCACACAGCTGAGATTTGGCCACCTGTTGTTGAGTGGGTGTAGACACGAGATGAATTCTTCCTGGTTGTCCAAAACAAGGGACAGTCGGCATGCAAGGGCTTGGGCGCATGGGAGCATGGTGAGCGGGGTCATCGGAGCTCGTGCCAGGGACTGAAGCGTGAAGGCAGTTGGAGAGGTGCTGTCCAGAGAGGTGGGCACAACAGAGATAGAGAAGACCCAGGGGGAAGCACAAAAGGGTTGGTAGAGGATGTAATACGTTAGGACTAAATGCTAGATTTGAGAAGGCATTCATAAAAAGAGAAATTAAGGTGATACGAGACAGTTTAATCTGAAATCAAATATGGAGGGACCATAGCCTGGGAACACAGATTTAGGTTAACCCAAATTTATGTCCCAACATGGAAGAAGTTTTGTCAAGGTTTTATAGAAACTGAACAAAGAGAGTCATAAATCAAGATACTTTACAAATACATTGGTGGGTGGAAACATCGGAGAGGCAGGTTACAGCCAAGCAGGGATCTCTGCCATAGGTCGCGGATGCTGCCTGTGACACTCTTAGCTTGTGGATCAGTGGAAACTAGTTATATGATAAGTCAATACTTTCCAAAGGAAACTGGTGCTCTGCATGTTCTAAATGATTTGCCTGGTGACCACAAAGCTCTTAGGTGGCACCAAGTGGAACCATCGCTCTCAAGAGGTCAAAAGATGGCCCCAAATAATTAGGCTCCAAACTTGCAACCCTCCAAACCCTTCATAGTCACTGAAGCGCTGATAAATTAGTCAGCCTTGTAGAAAGTTCACTTGAAGGTGCATGAAAATATGCTTTCTGTAATAGCATTTTTATTTATTATTGTTGCTTATGTGTGTATGATGTATATACAGGAGGGCAACTTTCAGAAGTCTGTTCTCTCCTTCTGCTTCGAGTTCCAGAGACTGAACCCAGTTGTCAGTCTTGCATACCAAATGCTTTTATTGGCAGAGCCATCTCTCTCTCAGTCCTCATGCAATATTTTTAGTGTCCACTCCCTGGACATCTGCCTCAGTACTCACCTTTCCACTGGGTATTGTAGGGTCCCCAGAATGGGGAGAGATCACTGCTGTGGTTACATGGTTTACAAGGTTGTAAAATTGGGATTGGTCTTTAAAACTGAGAGTTAGAGAGAAACTGTTTCTCAGTTCCCCAAGCAGAAAAAGATGCTGACAACTTCCCAGGGCTCTGTCCTCTTCAGGTTACCTGGGACCTGGAGGCAGAAACACGAATGCTGTTGTGCGCAGGTTTTCCAAGGCTTGGCTGGAGGCCTGTGGAACACTGGGGACCACATTGCTGGAGAGAAATCATACTGATTCTCAGCAGAGGCTGAGAGAGGGGGCAGGAAGGTTGTGGCCAGTTGGGATTGATGGAATGGAAGAAGCAAGAGTGTTTAGTGACGGAGTTGAGCTCTGGGATGGTGACATGGACTTTTTCCTCTTCTCCTTGAGAAAGTGACAATAGACTCCCAGCACCCGTGTGACACCCCAGAGCAAAGAAATCTGAGCTCACAGAGACGAGAAAGGCATGAGTTGATGAGAGCTGACTCAGGAGCCAGACCCTCTGCTAGCTTCTCTAATAGGCAGCTGACACCAGGGTTGGGGAACTGGCTGGATTAGTCAGCCAACATATCTTTACCACACTCAGAGAGTCCAGTTCTGCCCCTTACTAACCACATGCTCTTGGACGGGTCCTGTGATTTCTCCAAGTCTTGCTTTTCTCGGCTGCAAAATGAGCTGAGGAGCATGTGAAATAATATATGTTAAGGCCCCAGAGTTCTGGCTGTTGTTTTGTTTTGAGGGGAGTACATGCATGGGTGAAGGGGAGAGGAGGAAGAGAGCACATGCAAATGCACACATGCACGCACACATGCATGCACTGGTGTGCACCTGTGGATAAATGTGGAAGCCAGAGGTCAAGGTCACATGCCTTGCCCAGTCACTCCTCTGCCTTATTTTTGAGACAAAATCTCTCATTAGTCTGGTGCCCACCAATCAGTTCAGCCCCCGGGTCCCAGGGTCCTCTTGTCTCTGCCTCCTGGCACTGGAATTATAGGTAACTGGCTTTTTAAGTGGGTGCTGGGAATCCAGTACTCCAGTTTATGCACAAGCCCCTTACTATTACCTAGGAAGACCCTGTTTCTAACAAACAAAAGCTATGCCAAGTCCTATGGTCCTCCTCCTCTGCTTGTGCGTAACAAGAAGACACAGACAGCAGCAAGGATAACAGAGCACAGAGCATGGCCATTGTTAGAGCAGGAGCCTTTGTACTGGAACCATGAGACAGAGTAATTAGTTCTGCCTGGAGAGGGCAAGGAGGGCTTTCCCAGGAGGAGATGCTTGAGCTGGCCCATTAAGTGGATCACCTGGTGGAAACAGGGAGGAAGGCTGCCCAGGCAGGGCAGCTATGGTTTGAGGAAGAGTCACCCTGCAGCCAGCCTGCAGCCTGACAGAGAGGCAGCAGCAGTCTGGAAGGTGGCTTGGGGCTTTCAGTGCCTGTCTATGTGCTAGGCCGATCACTGGGCTGGTTGGGAGCTTTAGCCATTTGCAGTGAGCATTCGTTTGCAAGCGTGGCTTGGCCACACGGCTCTAATGAGACAGAAGCCACAGTGAAGAAGGAAGGAAGACAGCAGGCACAGGGACATCAGGAAGGAGGCTGCAGCTCAGACCAGGCCCTGCCCCTGCAGTCTCGCTGCAGTACAAGCCCCAACGTTTCTCTGCGGTAGTTAGCCATCACTGGCACAGCTGCATCCGGCTGCAGTCCCCACCACGGCCATTCGGACAGTCCGTGCAGCAGATTCTCTCTTGCATAGAGGGTCTCAAGACCCTCCCTGTCAATCTGGGGAGCACCGTGAGTCCCAGGCATGTTCTCGGGCTGGCAGGAGGCATCCTTAGTCTCTTCCAGTAGTGAAAGGACAGTCCCCACCTGTTAGGCTGATTTTCCCTTTCAGAAAGAGCGAGCCATGCTGATGAAGAGTGATAAGTGTCTTTCACTGGGGAGGAAAGGATTTTAATAACGTCTGCTGATGACTCTTGCCCTGCTCCGCTGAGATACAGAGGCCCATTCTTCTTCCTGTTAATAACCCAGTGCAACTGTACTACAGAGGGAGCCAGCTCAGGCTGTCTCAGCCCAGCGTACCACCACACCCCCTCCAGCTAACATCTTTTCTTCCTTCCTCCCTCAGTATCCTTCTTGCCCCTACCACCAGATCCCTCATCTGCTGTCTGCTTTTCTTCCTTCCTTTCCTCCCCTTGCTCCTCCTTTTTCTGAGAGGCCCACAAGCCTGGGACAGACTTATCAACAGGAAATAGGAGCAGGTAAGCTCCCTGTTGTCATGTTGTAGTGATGACATAATCAGGGAACCTCACCCAGAAGCTTTTCTGTCAGTGGACAACAGCTTGCATTTGAGTCGCCTCTTGCACTGCTAACAGCAGACTTCTAGATGCTTCCCTGAGCTTCTGCTGTCTAGGTCTGCAGAGAGCCCAGAGAATCGCAATCCCCACTCGCCCCTTGGAATGCAGACAGAAGGCTACCCACCCATCTGAAAACCTCAGAGATGAGGAGGGACAAGCTGCAGGCTCAAACATAATCTCTCCCTGTCTCTCTGTCTCTATCTCTTTGTCTCTCTCTCCCTCCTTCCCTCCCACCCCTCTCTCTCTCTGATCCCATCAGTCTTTTTCCAGTTCCCACGCAGTTGAGTCCTAGCTCTTGCTGGTACGCTGGGAACTTGACCTATATGCTGTGCTGAAATTGGCTTAGTGAAAAGGGTAGCTAATATGAACTTAGCGTGTATGTATTAGGAACCCAAGCAAACACTCTACAAGCCCCACATGCCATCCCAGTGTTGCTGAGGATAGCTTAATCTTCTCTTTATTGCCCTTACACGAGGTGTCCAGGACTCTAGGCTGACAAAGTCAGCTGAGACTGATATCTAAGCTTCAAGTGTGCTAGACAGAGCCCTAACCCTTCACACTGCTCATAGCACAAGTACACTGGAGTTGGTTCAAGAGGAGGAGACACCTGGGAGGAGCCACTGTGGTGGTTTCTTTCTCCCCAGATGGAAAAATCTTCAAGAGAAAACAGCTATTTTAACAATTGCCATTACCTTTGGCCCTTCCTATATTTGGCCTTCTGTCCTTTTTCCTGAGTGACTTGCCTCTTCCCACCTCCTCACATGCTGGTCACCTTGCCTACAGAGAGTCCATAGAGATTCCCTCAAATGTCTTTCTCCCTCAGCCCTTACACCAAAACCAGGAGCCCCACCCATTGCAGCCAGGTTTATCCTTTAGCTGTTTCTTGGCATTCATACCAGCCCCTTCCACCACCTCTATTTCATGGTTTCAAAACTTCCCTCAACCTAGAAAAGAATCCAGTCACCTGGCCCTCACGCTTCTAAGATATCTACCGTCCTTTGTTATTTCCAAACCAGTGGTTCTCAGTCTTCCTAATGCTGCAACCCTTCAATACAGGGCCTCATGTTGTGGTGACCCCTAGCCACAAAATTATTGTAGGCATATCAAAGAGTTCCACAATAGCCTGGGACTAAGTAAAACAAAGGTTTGTTTATTTGGGAATAAACTCACAGTAAGGGTAGCAATCCACATTCCTCTGTGTGCTCTGGGAACTGGGAACTGAATCCAGCAGAAAGGGGCTACACATGCTTTTTGTCTGCACTTATAGTACCTGACACCACGCCCAAAATGGGCTGGTATCTAAAAGGCTCTTGGCTGAAGGAGTTCCCACAACAAATTATTTTCATTGCTACTTCATAACTGTAATTTTTCTACTTGTTATGACTCGTAATCTAAATGACTGATAAGGAGGATATCTGACTCGTGACCCACAGATTGAGAACTGCTGTTCTAAACTCACTGCTGTCATCTTGCGTGTGCTCTTTAACACCGTGCAGCATTGACCCCACACAGTGTCAAACCCTTGCCACATAAACCAACCCCTGCTTCTGCAGTGTGGATTCTCCATTTGGCAAAACCACTGTGTTAGACATTTCCAGCCACCAGAGATTGGCCCATGCAGTGTCCCCATTAGACAAGCTCCCCTTGCTCATTCCCCCGAATCCAAGCCTTTCCAAGCTGACTTCAAAACGTTCACCTTCACAAGCCTCCGGAGGCGGACCCTCCCTCCCTTGATTTCTAGCTCCTCGCTGCTCCGTGTCCACGGCTGGCATCAGATACTCTCCCATGCGTTTATTTGCTGTCCAAGAATTATTCAACGGTTGTTTTCGGTCCGTGTACATTTCTCTCCTCGGCCAGATGATGTAGGTTTTAGGAACAATAGCCAGAGTCTTGCTCTTTAGCACCTACATACCTAGAACACAGAGTGACTTCAGTGACTTTGCATTGAATTGTAACAAATCCTAAATAGCCATCCCTTTAATTACAACAAATGACTCTGAAGTCCCAAAGCCAGTGGAGTGTGTGCTCTGTGGATGGGGTTGATCAGATGATATAGTGGTAGACATCTGCTTTATAATTTCGTATCATCCACTGACCCACCGTGGAAGTCCAAGCCGTGAAAAGCCACTCCATTTCCGTCCTGAGGGGTCAGGCTGTGTGTTCCATGAGGCCCTTCCCAGCTTTTTCATATTTTCTGTCCTGTGCCAAGCTATCTATCTCGTCTCCTGGCCATTCATTTCCTGACCAACACAGGGCAACCCACCTCTCTGGGCCTCACTTTACATACATGTTAAATGTAAACTATGGTAACAGGAGATGATTAATAAAGTTTTGTAAGGATTAAATGTAATGATTCAGAAAGCTCTTGGCCTACAGCATGGCCCATAGAAACTAATCAATACATGACAGTGATTATTAAGTCACTTGGCCAAAGTTGGGAGGGTGGCATATGCCCGAGAAAGAGAGAGAGAGAGAGAGAGAGAGAGAGAGAGAGAGAGAGAGGGCCATCCCCCTGTGTTCTAGCTCAAGTGAGAAGCTGGAAAGCACACAAAACCATTTGAGCTCTGAATAGGTCACCTGGGGCCCTGGTGCTAGGACCTTGCCCAGCCATCTTATAGTGTCCCATTAATGACAGCTACTGGCAGTTGGGGTACCCTGTTGTATAGTCCCATCGATTTTCCCATTACCCTTTAATGCTGTGTATTAAAGGCTTTGTAGATCCACTCTGTTACCTTCTTTCTTTATTATCTCCAGGGCCTGCCCAACTACTTGGGAGGATTAAATTTCCTGGATGCAGTAAACCTCTGTAGGGGGTGAGGAACCTCTTCTTGGGAAGAATTTGGAGCCAGGAGCCATGGCATCCCCCCTCCCCCCGCCAACTCACAGCTCAGGTCATATACACAATGATAGCACCCTACAGAGCTAAAGGCTGGCTATAAGCTGGGGTGAGTTGCTAGCCCACTGACAGCTGCACAAGGAAGGCCTCTGTGCTGGGGCCTTGCCCCTCAGTTATTTAGCTCACCTGGGCTCTGTGATCCTGGTTAAGAAACCATTTTTGCTTCATCCGCCCCTCCTGTGTTGTAGAAACTGCTCTCGGCTGGCCCCATTTATCTCTGGGCTCTTTTTACTCAGTAATCCCATATGTTATCTTGGATCCTAACATATATGCAGTTTGATGAAGAGCTGCTTGGAATTTCAGTAAGCCTCACTCTTCTCCTTTGTGAAATGGGAATATGAATTCTCCCATTAAGACAGGGAGGAAATGGAGTCCATATGGCTCTCTAAGCAAAAGAGGCCAGGGGAACTGCTGTTATCTTTAAAGTATGACCAAAGATAATGAGGTTGATATTTTATACTACAACTCATTTATGCAAATCAAGTCTCTCCTATTCACCTTGAAAAGCAAAGCACAAATTCAAAGAGTGCACGCCACCCGTCCTCAGCTAGCATCCTCATCATCTGAGATGCCACCCATCCTCCCTGGCATCCTCATCAGTTCATACTCACTATCTGAGACAGGGTTGACCCAAGTTTAGGAACGGTCATTCACAATCAAATCCAGTGAACAATCAGGATCAAACAGAATAATCTCCCCACTCCCAGTCCTAGTAAAGTGAGGAGATGACTTTGTTGTTAGATTGGTACCACAGGTTATCTCACCAAGTCTCCAAAACTACTTTTCAGTAAGTATCGTTTTGCAAGACGGTGGCTTTAAAGGGAAATGCCCTTGCAGGAATATGCTTTGATCTGATTAGGTATTAAGCAGGGGTTTATTGGTGACAGGTGAAAGAGACTCACTCAAAATGGCTTAAGTGGAAAAATAATTTATCAGCTCAAGGACAGAAACACTTTTGGTTAGATTTTATTTTAGACACAGCTGGATCTAGGGGCACAGATGACATGAGCGGGCAATCTGGTCCTCTCAGATTGTGTGTGTGTGTGTAGTGACACATGCATTTGCAGAGACAGTAGGCCAGCCTTCAGTAATGTTCTTTGGGAACCTTCCACATTGTTTTCTGAGCCATCACCTCTTATTGGCCTCCAGGTAGACTCAGCTGGTCAGTGATCCCCGGGAATCCACCTCTCTCACCTTTCGGGTTCTGGGATCACAAGGCCCAGGCTTTGGCTTTTCTTCTGTTGGGTCCTGGAGACTGAGCTCAAGTCCTTGTGCTTTGCAAGGCAAGTGCCTTACAAACTATGCCATCTCCCTGTTCCCCCGTCTTCCTGATCTTTTCCTCTGCTTCTTGGTTTCTTTCCATCAGGCAGGCCTAAACATGGTGGCCACCAGCGGCTCAATCTTAAAATCCAATGAGGGAAAGAGTCACTTTCTTACAAGCTCCAGCAAAAGCCTCAGGTCCAAGAGTCAGTGGTGACTCCCTTACATGTGATCATGGCCAAGGACATGGAATTTCTTGACTCATATTTGTATTTTTGGAACTAGACTGACCTACATGAATGTAAAGTGATAGAATCATAAAAGATTTTCTTTCTCCCACTTTTTGTGAGATGATGTCTTGCTTTATAGCTCAGCCTGGCTTGGAACTCACAATCTTTTGTGCTCCAGCCCTCCTACAGGTGGAATTACAGACATGGGCTACCACACTTGGCTTACTTTATTTCTTTTTAAAAAGCATTTATTATTTTTTGTATCCATGTTTGCCTGCACGGATATATGTATATATGAAGCAGTACATCCCTGGTGCCCTCAGAGTCAGAAGAGAGCATTAGATTCCCGGAACTGGAATCACAGATGGCTATGAGCTTCCACATGGGGGCTAGGGACTGATCTGGGTCCTCTGGAAGTGCAACAAGTGCTCTTAACCACTGAGCCATCTCTCTAACCCTTTCTTTAATTCTTCATAAAAATAAATAGAGCTATAAATATTCCTAAAAGCAATTTATAGGTTGAGAAACTGCTTTGCCAGAGTCCTGAGGATTGAACCTCTGGCCTTATTCATGTTAAAATCATTCCATCACCAAGACACATCCCCAGCTCTTAGTCTTTTGGGACAGTGTCTTACTGTGTAGCTCTGGCTGGCCTAAAACTCTTAATTCTTTTGCCTCCGTCTCCTGAATTCTGAGATTTCAACATATGCTCCATACCCAACTGAGAAAAGAGAAACTGGTTTTTCACTGTGGTTTGCATTCTGCCCTGAAGTGTAGTTTGTCTGGAGAGGTTTGGGGAAAATTCTGGCCAATCAGCACAGGTACCTTCTTCTCTGCTTTCTTTTTTACACAATATCTGACAAGTATGTTGGGCAAGACTGTGGTTTGTGTAGGGAGTTACAAGTCAAGTTTGGACTCATTTCAAAGGTCATCCTCTTTGCCACCTGCCAATCAGATAAAAGCAGAGCTGCACAGGCTGACCTGGGGTAGTAAGTCCAAGCCCTGCCCTGAACGTCTTCCTTCCTGGTTCTTTCTCCCTTGCCCCCAGCCTCTGATGCATAGCTGAAGAGTCTAGGCTCTGGCAAGCATACACTGAAAATCACTAGGACATAGTAAGCTGACATTCAGTGCTGCCAGAAGTCTGGGGCTTCAGCTCCATAGTGGTAAGAATGGATACTTAATGAACCACAGAATGGATACTTAATGAACATATAATGCCATTTCCTACACTTTCATTGTTTCCTTACCTCTTGTGACTACCCATGAGATAACAATTATCATTTTTTACATGGATGTAAAGAATGAGACGAAAATGTTATATGACTGGCAATACAAAGAACTGGTATTGAGTGACCACACTTCCTTGGAGGTTTGAAGGGTGCCTACAGTGTGGCGGGTGCTGTGCCAGCTGCAAAGCTAAGGACTGTGGAGTCATTTTGACTTGACAAAAACTCTGGGAAGGGAAGAATCCAGACACCAAAACACATACTATATGAATCTCTATGAATTTCAGTATCTATCAACCTATTGTGAGTATGTGGAGATAGGATTCTATCTTAGTTTGGGTTTTTATTGCTGTGAAAAGACACCATGACCATGGCAACTCTTACAAAGAAAACATTTAATTGGGGTGGTTGCTCACAGTTTCAGAGGTTCAGGCCATTGTCATCATGGTGGGGAGCATGGCAGCGAGCATAACGGTGTGCGGGCAGAGGGCTAGAACTGAGAGGGCTACATCTTCCATGCAACAGGAAGTCAACTGGCTATCACCCTGAGGGAAGTTAGATAAAAAGAGACCTCAAAGCCCGCCCTCACAGTGACACACGTGCTCCAACAAGGACACATCTCCTTTGGGAGCCATTTGCTTTCAGACCACCACAGAGTCAGAAACAATAGTTACCATTAATGCTAGGGTGCATGGTGCTCTTTCCACCGGGGAAGAATCCTGTGCTGGCAATGTCTTGTGTGGGTCTTGTTGACTACACAGGGGTACAAGTATGTAAAATGTCACCAGCCCTTACCTTTAACTCTTGTGCGATTTATTATATTTGCTTGTTTTAACTTCAAATTCTACTGTTGCTTTCTTTTTCAATTAAAAATTGTGTTTGGAGGACTGGTGGGATGGCTCAGCAGGTATAGATGCTTGCTGCCAAGGCTGGTGATCTGAGTCTGGCCCCCAGGACTCATGTGGTAGAAGGAGAGAACAGACTCCCACACACAAGCTGTAGCACGTGCCCTGCCAGCCCCCAAATTTACAATGTTTATTAAGAAAAGCTCTCACTCTGTAGACCAACCTCTCCTGGCCTCAAGCTTGCAGCAATCCTCCTGCTTCTCAGCCTTTCAGGGGCTAGAATTAGAGGCACAAGCTATCAAGCCCAGCTAATCACAACTGTCGCTTAAAATTAAATGTGAGGACATTGTACCAGCGAATTAACCAGTCTAAGATCATCCTATCAGGATTGCAATCTCCCAAGGACTGTGTGACATGATCCTCCTGGTGCCTCAGCCCAGTGACAGTGGTATCTTCAGTGACTCAGGGTGGCAGCGGCACTGTGCAGAAACTGTCAGCCAGGAAGATCTGTGTTGCTCCAGGTGGACTGGGGTGACTTCAGATACCCAGAGTCATGTTTTCACCAGCCTTTCTCTGACAGCCCCCTCCATACCTTCATCCTCAGCTCTGCACCTTGGGCTTCCTATAACATCTCCTTCCCTCTCCTCAGTGCTCCTGTGATGGTTTGGTGGCTACAGAGCTACCTCCTAGGGGTGAGCACAGAACGCTGGCCCAGGCCTGAGCTCCTCATGAGGACTGCACTGAGAGACTTGGTGAGAGAAGGGAAGCGAAGCATTTCCAAAGCACTCTAAGCCCCTCTGTCTCCTGCCCCTTGTGCTCAGGGCCTCATGGGACAGTCTTCAGGCTCTCCAGGGAGCCCTCCAGGGACCTAATCTGTATATTTAGCATTGCCTAGGCCCTTTGCCTTTTCCTTCATCTAGAAACACAACTTCTATTTTTAGGTTCCATTGTAAGAGAGACCCTGGGATTCAAGCCAGGGATCTTGGGAGCTAGGAAACCACAGTCCCGGGGGCCAGATCAGAGCATTAACTGAGCGGATAAAATGACAGCAGCCTCACCATCAGCTGGGATCACTGTGGCCAGAGGGAGCCCCACTTCCATAGATACGCAGGTGCCGTCTCTCTCCCCCACCTCTCCCCCGGCTCTACCTGCAGGACGCTTGAGATGTACTCAAACCAAGCCAGAGCTGGTCACATCACTCCTACACTTCAAACTTGGCAGTGCCTCTCTTTCTACCTGGCAATAAAGGCCGGCACACACAAAAGAAGCAGCGCTCTGATAGAGCTGGCCTTTAGCCCTGGCGAGGAGGGTGAGGAGGATGGAAACAAGGAGCCCACCTTGAGCACTTGAGATGGGAACCCAGACAACTAAGAGGCACAAATTTCTCCTGTCAGGGCCAAGCTGGGCTATTTGATTTCTTCTGCAGGCCACAGCATAGCATGATACATTTCTAACAAACAAACAAATAAAAAAGACGCGGCTATGAATTTTTAGAAAATTGTTCCTGGGTAGGCAAGATGGTTCAGTGGGTCAATGTACTTGCTGTACAAACTAACCTGATGAGCTGAGTTTCAAAGCCACGGTGGAAGGAGAGAAGCGACTCCCAGAAGTTATCCTTTGGCATCTCCACGTGCACCATGGCCCAGGTGCCCATACTTGCACACACATACTAGCAAGTAAGGAAATAAATATAGAATGATTTAAAATTACTCCATACAGGACGGGCAAGAGAAGAGGCCGGAGTCAGCAAAAGAAGTGTACCCAGCAAAGTGTTTGTTTGTCACTTGGTGTGTGCCAGGCACTGTGCGGGGTCCTAGACACCCTAAACTTTGACATCCTCAGGAAATTGCTAATGAGATGACTGACAGGAAGGAGCAACGTGCAATTTGACAGCAATGCTTATCATGGAAGTCTTGTCTAGTCTGGCAGGAGCTGTGGGAAACCCCGCCTACAGCTTTAAAGATCGTTCTCTAAAAGAATGGATGGGAAATGGGATAAAAAAGGAAGCAGGGCAGCCATGTAGAAGGTCGTTACCATGTCATGGGGAAGCTGATGAGAGCAGCACTAGGCAGCAGCGTGGGGTAGAGAGCAGCTGGGGTACAGGGCCTACAGAATCTGTAGGACCCAGTGGGAGGTCCTGGCTTGGTGATGGCTATGAAAGGAAAGTGAAGCCCCCCTCCCCCCACTCCTTCAGTCTCTCCTGAACCCCAGTCGTATGTTCTCAGCTTTGCCATTCCTTTACCGGGATCAGATACACCTCAAAGCCAAAGCCCAGGGCTGTGAGGCTCTGGACAAGCCCTTCCAGGTACAATATGCTCCATGCACAGACGCAGAGTGAACAAGTGGGAACCATCAAGAAAACATTTGATCAAGCCCAGTTGTGTCCACATCGATTTCCCTCCCATCTTGGTACACCCCCCCACCTCTTCCTTGAACCCCCCAGTGACAGGCAAGGCCCAGGGCCCAGGGGCAGAAGTGGCCGGTGGGCACAGTGCCACCTGGAATACTTAAAACATGAATTGCGAGTCAAGTGGCCCCTCTCACAGTTAATCGATGGCGGCATATCCTGATCGCTTTCATTATTATTATTTTCTTATGCATGTGTGATCGGGAGATTTATTGTTGAGGCTACAGAGGCAAAATCAATTATTCATGTTATAAATTAGAAAATGATTTATGTCTACAGGAGACGGGGCCTCAGCGAGCCGAGCCCATTACAGATAAGCTTTGCTGAAAGGACCAAGATTTATCTGTAAACTTCACAAATTGCAGCTCGACAATCCAGTTCTGTTCCCAAACCCTCCCCCCAGGGCACCCATCCCTCTTCCAGAGTCATTCTGTCTTTCTCTGTCACTGTTCCCTTGACTCCTGGTTCCTCTCCCTAGTTCCCCTAACTTCTTTTTGTTCTTCTGTCCTGTTTTTCTCATTTGACAAATGTCCCCACTGTGTGCTCATATCTCTTTGGAGTCAGACACACTTGAAGCTTCTACATAAACTTTCCAGTTGTTCCTGTGAAGGGGACAGTGAGATGACAGGCTGAGGAGGGACTCCCAGTGGCCCAGTTCATTCACAAACTTTTGGAGGATGAAGGACTGGATCACATTTCTCAGAACAGCTGAAGGCAATAATTACCCGGCATCCCCCTGTTGCCTAGCCCATGCTCTGGGATTCTTCTCAGAGAGCTGGATCTGCAATGTGACGATGTGAACAGCTTGTGGGCTTTGGCGTCAATAGGTAAAAGTTGATCCTCACTGTGCTACCAAAAGTATGACCCTGGAAAAGTCACTGATACTCTACAGACCTCCATTTCTCTACTACAAAACGGGATAAGTCACTGATCCTTTTTAGATCTCCATTTCTCTACCACAGAACGGGGCAAGTCACTGATACCTTATTGGCCTCCATTTCTCTACCACAGGATTGGCTCCCAGCATGAGTACAACCTTGCTGCACTGTTGAGGAATCAAAACTGCAACACAAGCATCAGCCTTAGCACTGTACCAGACATGCAGGGAGTGCCCAGGCTGTTGGTTTCACATGAGTAGATGCCAGACTAGGGCAGAAACGTGGCTCTCCCTGTCTCTATAGAATAGCGTGGTTGCCCTGGATTGGAGGGAGAATATTGCCTGAGTTCCCAGGGCCTCTGCAGGAGAGCCACTACCTCTTCTCTCACTCTCACAGCCCCTTTGATGGATGGCCCCAAGTCCTCTGCTCCACCAGACCTGCTGCTGCTGGAGGGCTTTGTGACGTCTCTGCTTTGCACCAAGAGAAGGGACTATGAGAGGAGCCGGACACCGGGGCCAACCTAACTCTTTCCTTTAGGACCTATTTCACTCTAGAGAAATGTCAGTGGGGCCTGATGGTCACGTCCTCACAGCCTTGAGAGAGGACGATCAGGAGACTACTCAGGACCCATACACTACAGGTCACAACACATTTATTTTACCACTTGATTGGAGTTTTACAATCATTCCCTAAAACACAAATCTTTCCCCATTTTTCAAAGGAAAGGTAGAAAAGTGTGTCCCAGGGACGGCATGTTCAGGGAGTAAATGAAAAGAGGCCCTTCTCCTCACAAGCGGGGGGGGGGGGAACGGGGGCGTTGGCTTGCATCCTAAGAACCCATAGGACAGCTCACTCTTGCTCTCCTTCTGCCATCCACCCTCCCCACCCCCATTAAATAGGGATGGCAATGTCTTCTTGCTCACCTCACAGGTTGCTGGATCAAGTGAAAGGAGGACAGTCTTAACGATTGTGACAACATGGCACAACAATTCTTTCTGCAGTATACTGTAGGAAAAACTGCAGGAAGGGAGAGAGGGAGAGGAGAAGGAGCAGGCAATAGAGATGGGAAGGGAGGGAGAGGGCAAGAGAGATGGAGGGAGAGAGAGGGTTAGAGAGAGGGAAGGAGGGGAGGAAGGAGGGAGGGAGAGGAGAAGGAACAGGGAATAGAGATAGGGAGGGAGGGAGAGGGCAAGAGAGAGGGAGGGAGGGAGAAAGAGAAGGAGGGAGGGAGTACTTCAGGCTTTTGGAGGACAACCACAACAAGAATCCACTTAAGAAGAATTAGTCTCTTAAATGATCCAGTAAAAGCTCTTAGGAGACCTTGGAATAGCCCCCAAACCCTCTGGGAATTCCTCACACTTCCCAAGGGCTCTGGCAGTCCTGTAGGGCCACTGATACCTGAGTCCTGGCCCTAGAATCGCAAGGATCTGAAGCTATTACCGCAACACAGGGCACTCTCGTGTGTGGCTCAGTGCCAGGCAGGAAGGGCTGACCACACAGAGGTTGCCCTTTACTCCATGTCCACTCTGCACCAGGCCCAGATATACCATTAGTCAGACAGAGCGTGTGGTCTAGTGGAGGGGACAGACTCGAAATAGGCACACCTGTCTCTAAACTGCAGATGCTGAGAGAAACTGTAGTGAGCGAGTACAGAAAGTGAGGAGATCTGGGGTGGTGGGGGCAGGCTCTAGATGAAGGCATATCTGTCGAGCTGCCTCCAAGGGAACGAATGTTAACGGACAGAGTGCCCTTGCCCTCTCTTTGCTGCCCTCCCCCACATGATCACAGAGATCAGATCTCAGGCTCTCTTCATTCCTTAAAGCCCATTCGGCATTGTCCTTAGAGCCCTGGCCCCTCCCTACTTCCACGGAACCCAGCCCCCACAGGTTTTCCTAAAGATGTAAGTAAGTAGTTGTTCTCAGCACCCCAGGTGTTCTCCTGGAGTCCAGACTTCTGAGCTTTCAGATGATGGAAACCTGGGAACCCTTCTTGCCCCTACTCCTTTGGGATAGTCCCCAAGAATCCTGACAGAGCCCAGAAAAGAGTCAACTGCAAGAGCTTTCTTCCAATGTTCTGGGGGGGGTTGAAGCTAGGGCCTTGCGCATGCTAGGCAAGTGCTCTATCTAAGCACTTGATTTTTTTGAGGCAAGGTCTCAGTAGGTAACTCAGGCTGATTTTGAGCTCACTCTAGCTCAGGCTGGCCTAGAGCTTGAGACACATCTGCCCCAGCCTTCTCAGTGCTGGGATTATGGGTACATGGCATGTTCCAACATGCTCAGACTAACAGTCCTTTGGTGTTTTTCTTAGGTTGACCAGAAAGCTTCAGATTTGTCTCTGCTCCGAGGATATTCTCACTGGGCCAAACTGCTAGATTCAACTTTAATTCTTTCATTTGAATTTCCAAATACTGGGATGTCAGATCTTTCCTTCCGAATTCCCGCTGTCTTAAACACAATTAGGGGATACCACTTCCCTCTTGCTGTGTAGCAGTTTCTTCCAAGATCCAAACATTCCATTTTGCAGGAAGCTCTTTAAGCAGAAAGGTAAACAATTCAAAATTGCTTCAGGAAGTCCCTGAAATTAACCAGATTCACTAGACCCCACCCCCACCAGAGTAAGCAGTAAAAGCTGAAAGTCCCCCTCAGACAGAAGGAATCTGAGCTCTGAAGACGACTCTGAGACCAGGACAGCAGCCAAGAAAAGCTTTAGACCAGACTCACTTGCAAAGGACACTCACCGTCCAACCTGTTGAGTTGCCTGCAGGCTATGCAGTGTGCTCCAGGTTCCCAACTTTTGTTAGTTGTCACCCATGCTGGGATGAACCTTGATGATGCAGCTGTCTTTGAGTCATTTCTGCTCCTATCAGCAACCCCTCACCCATACTCCTGTAAGCTCATAAAACTCATAAAATTCATGAAACTCATTGGTTCACCAAATTGGACTTTGTGGTATCTGTACTTTGGTTTATTGTGGGATCCCTACCTGGGCTGAGTAGATGTGTGTGCTGTCTACACCTCCTCGTGCGCCATTCCTATGGTGAGTGAGGTTCAAAGTCATTAACATGGCAAAGGTCCTTTGGAAAGAAACTCCTGTCTCCCTTTCTAGCAGAGCTCACTATGGATTGTCCCATCTTCATGCCTTTCCTTACTGTTCCCTCAGCATCAACCCCTTGTACTTCATGACCCAGCTTAGACATGACCTTCAAGTTCTTGTGGGGAAGGGGACAACACAGTGTACATGGAGAGGGAGACCTGGGCCTGGCTCTTGGTTTCTCTATTTAATAACTATCTGATGTCACTTAAACATTCAT
This sequence comes from Ondatra zibethicus, assembly GCA_004026605.1. Lineage (NCBI taxonomy): Eukaryota > Metazoa > Chordata > Mammalia > Rodentia > Cricetidae > Ondatra > Ondatra zibethicus. Next base: position 81,133 of record PVIU01000817.1, read on the forward strand.
AGAGCCCTAAGCAACCCTAGGTCTTTTTAGTTGAGGCAGGATCTCACTATATAACCCAGGACTATGCACCCATACTATGGACAATATCTCTTTATCTTAACCCCGTTTAAAGGGATAGATGGAGTTGAATCCAGGCAAAGAGTTGGGAGGCAGCGGTTCAGAATGCAACCAGTCCTGACAGGAGCCACCCAGCCTGCACTGGAACAAAGTCTTGATGCTAACGCAGAGTGGATTAAACACACCAGGGATGAGGACACTCGTGAAGAGGCATCCTACAGGCTGACAGATTGCAGCACAGCTTTGGTCATCTCTGGACCATCCAGGAAGGGAACTGGGGACTTGAAAGGGAGAGAAGGTAGCAAATACAGGCACATAACAGGAGCCAACAGCTGCCCTGGGACACCAACCTGCTTTGATGGGAATGGAAGCGTCAGCTCCCGCTAGAGAGGAAAAGCGCAGGTTGATGAACTAGCTTTGGCAACGCTTGGTTACCTTGTCCTGCCAATAAAGTCACCAGGATTGAAAAATGGAACCAGCTCCCTCCCTTGTCCTTGTCCTCGGGTGTTCTATGTGTCTGAGCTCTGTCCTTTATGCTGCCAAGTTACCTTGGCTGCCCCTCACTCCTAGGTGGTGGAATGCCCACCCCGATGCCCTCCTCCCGTGTAGGTAATGTAGCTGTTCCTTAGTGAGTATTAAAGGTCTGCATGGTGCTGGGACTGAAAATGTCTTTGAATTATAGGGGAGGGGACTGGAATTGATGATGTCTGAATTATAGGGCATGGGTTAGAAAGGAAGGGGCCCATCTGGACTCTCATACCAAAGGACAGATACCCGTGAATCTTCGAAGACTCAAAGGCTCAATCTAGTGTACTGATTAAGACAGAGAAAGTCTATGGCAGCTCCAGCATTGAACATGGACTCTGCTGCTTGGTAGCTGTGTGACCTTGGACAAAGTAAGTTAATCTCTTTGGGCATCAGTGTGCTCATCTGAAAATCTAGGGAAATGACATATATCTTACAGAGTTCCTTGTAAGGACTAAATAAAGTTATTTGTTTAACACAATGCCTGGCATTTTTATGACTGCTTTGTAAGTGGTAGCTTCTATTGTTATTAATAATAATAATCCTCCCAGCTAAAGTTTCCTGCTTTCTCTTGAAACCACACGGGAAGGACAGGAATTAGAGCGAAGCAAACAGAAAGGGAATATGATTGACATTAGCAAGATATTTATGGCTGAGAAGAAAATAAGCCCGTGTAAGGAGGAGACTTTCTGTGAGAACTTTGTTTGAGAGTCCTCCTTCAAATCCCCTTTGGCATGCCGTCAACTGGGTCAGTGGGCATTAGAATGGAGCAGCCCCAAGGTTTCTCTTGCCCAGCCCAGGTTGGGTACTCATGGGGTCTTCCAAAGACTCCATCTGGGAATCCAGAAGAGAAAAAAAGAAACTAGGCCTGGGTTTTTCCTCTCTCAAAGGCCCTCTGACCCTCAGTGCAGAGGCCTAGTAATAAATGCTTAATACATTTTTGTGCTTGGAAGGAAAGGTGATAAGAAGATCTCCAGAGGAAGCTGAGAGGAGTAAAGGAAAAGAGGAAGTGGGTGCTACGGAAGAGGCGAATAGGAGCAGCTAGGGGGTCTGGTCCTACACCTACACCCTTCCCGGGATGCCTGCCAGTGGGCACTCCACATCATCTGAAGCTTAGCTACTTGTGTTCTCATCTAAACGCTTCTCACCCCATCGGAGTCCCACAGCTGGTCCACAGCTCAGCTGTGCAGATCCCGGCAACACCTGGGAGCCCCCTCCCCTGCAGCCCCAGGCCTCAGGTGGCAACGTAGGTAAAAGCGGAGGCTCCCCCGCCCCAGATGCTTCCTGCCCCCCTCCTCCACTGACCCTGTGGATCTTTTCAGCTGCCATCTCGGCTGCTCTCCTTGCTTCACTGCCCAAGCAGCTCATTGCTGCGCTGTCCCTCAGGCTTTGGAGCCTTCCATGCCTTTGCGGCTTGGCCTGTTTCACCCTCTGAAACAGCATTGTTGAAACCTTCCATATCCACCTGCCTGCGTATAGCTGGCTCTTCCCGTGCCCCTCCCCCGCCCCACCACCACTGCAAGGAACTTCTCCCATCCCTTGAGTGGTGGTTCCACTTAGCTTTGAATAAAATCAGAGTATGGGCTGCTGTTCTCTGTGGACGCTAAGACACCCAGGGTAGAAGACTCCCCAACAAGCCACCTCCAAATTTAGTCACATCCTTGGACAAGAACATTCTCTACTCCTCATGTCACCCTGTGCCCTTCTCCTCCTGCCAAAGCTTATAGATAATGCGTCTATAATTTCCTGTATTTCTTCGTCTCTTGTATTAGGAGAGCATGAAAGGAAAGGCGCGAGTGCCACCTCCTCCATGAGGCCCTCCCAGATCTCAGCTTTCAAAATAACTCCCTTCACTTATAACACTTCAAAGAGTCTCAGGCTTCCTGCATGAGTCAGGCATGTGTCTGCCTGCCCACCCCACCCGGCACTAATTTTAGAAAAGGGACCCTTTCTTACTCATCCCTGCTTCCTTGGCACCAAACACATTGCTTACATCAGGTTGCCAGGCACTCAGCTCCTTTAGAAGATGAAAAGTTGTATTGTTAAGAAAGATGATGTTTCAGGCTCCTAATCCCCCAGGGATGGAACAATGACCCGGCTATTTTCTTCTCCAGTCCCGTGGGCCTCCGATGCACAAGGGCCATATCCGCTGTACATGCAGTCCCCGTCTGTCACTGTGGCTCCACTTAATGGCTGTTTTCCTATGGAACGCTCACCTGTGGCTTGGAATTAGTGTGTTGTCTACTAGGACCTTTTCATCTTTTCCATCCCCATGAATTCGTAGCCACTGAGTGCTCTCGTATCCTACTCCTGTCCACTCAGACGCACACATGTTAATCCACAGTGCTTATTTCTCCCTATTAGAGAAAAATGCAAAGTGAGTTTGCCTTGCTTTCATATGTAATTACCAGGAAGTCATCTCATGTGGGCTAGTGCTCATTTTTTTCCTATGCCCACTTCTATCTTTCCTTGTCAATGACACTTTCAGGTTAAAAATCTCAGCACTTTTGTCCTTTCTATCCCCATCCTCCATGCCCATCAGTCAGTTGATTCCTGGGAATGTTTCAGAACCACACTTCCCACTTCGTGTTCGGAATTGTCATGGTCATCTTTTAGTTCCTCATTCCATCCTGGTTCAGAGACATCTCTTAAGGAATTCTGGCACAGGAAAGAACATGAGACATCATAATCCAAACGTCTTACTTTAGAGGTGGGGAAACTGAGGTTCAGAAGTAGACTGATTGCTCAGTGTTACTGTGACAAATTGAATACCCCAAGACCTCAGGGTCCATGCCTGCCATGTGCACCTCTGTTTGTAGCACCTGTCAAGGACATGGAACTTAGCATGCCAAGGCAAAATGGACAGAACAAGGTTCCAAACAGGGTCCTCTGACTTCTGGTTCAGGCAGGACTGTTTATACCTGCCAGTGTTTAGGTTGCCTGGACCATCTCCAGCCTCCACTTAGCTGAACTATGCTCAACATCCAGCTGGTTCATCCCTTGGCAGGCTGTCCTCCTGCCTCAGAACTTAATATGGGAAACTACTATATCTGGAAGAGGATCATACCACTTCTTCTAAGACTATATGGACATCCAGTTCTTCCAGGAAAAAACAAAACAAAACCAGAAAATTCTATCTCGTTGAGAGTGACAGAAAGGAGAGAGTAGGATTAGACACCCTAACTTCATGAAAATCCAGACATCCTCGTGGCAATAGGATCCTAGTCTAGTAAATGAAAAGATTCAATTGGCCAATGGCAAGGGGGTGAACAGATTCAGGAGGAGTACAGACAGTGGGAGATAGAGGAGCTAGAACTGGGAAGCCTTCGCCTAGTCCAGGAAGCAGAGATAAAAGTTAGGCTCTGTCCCATAGAAAGTCTGTTCAGATTAAGAGCTCCTGAGAAAGAAAGGCTGGCCATGCTCAGCTGTCAGAATGTAGACCAGCAGGTGTTTCACACAGATGGTGTCTCTGCTGAGTGTTTTCCTGTCTGGATGAGTTGTGCTACCAAAGAAGGACTGTCTCAAAACCTCCTGTTTTCTTTGGTGGAACAACCAAGGCCAATACAGTTTTAATAAGGCTACTGGGGCTGCCATAATATGGTTCTGTAGATGGTGGCTCAGAAATAGCCATCTAGGCCTAGCATCTAGGGTGGCTTAGCAGATACAAGAGCTTGCCACAAAGCCTAGGGACTGGAGTTCAATCCCTGGAACCCACATGGTAGAAGAAAAGAACTGACTCCAACAGATTGCTCTCAGACTTGGCTATGTAATTTGCTTTGGCCAATGAGATGAAATAAGCATATTTGCTAATAGAACATTGAAAAGTGTCTATATGTCCCAATGTCTTATATACCGGGTTGGTTAGTCAAATGCCTCTGCCATGCCATGAGAATGTACCTGAGCTAGGCTCCAGGGCATTCATTAATTCTTTCATCTCATTTGTCCCAGTCAGCCAGGTCATTAAGTTGAGGCTATCCTGGATCAACCAACAGCAGGCTAACCTCCCCACAAAGTGAAAAAACTGAGGCGCCCCTTCCAGCTGAGCCCAGCCTCAATCACTGGCCCACAATAAGGTAAACAAATGCTCACAGTGTTAAGCTTTGGGGTATTGTGGCGGTTTGCTAGTTGGCATCACCTTTCTGTGACAACAGGAAACTGGTATGAGACACAAAGCAAGACAAGCACTGGCAAGAGTCAGTGATTCAAGTTCCGGAACCCAAGAGAGTCAAAGGCTAAGATCCTGATGAATTACAGGGTTCAACCCATCAGCAGGGCATCTTCTTCCTTGCCTTGTGTCATCAGCTGTTCCTCAGCTCTGTCCTTCACCCCTGCTCCGGTCAGTTCTTTGTGCACCTGCCTGACTCTGGCACTAGATTGGATATGCCTTGGCTTATCCATCACTGTCTCTCCCCTCCCTATCTCCCATGAGGGAGAGGAACAGGCTGCACCAAGAGCCAGAAGCCCAGGGTCTGGGGCTGCTCTGCCAACTCTGAGTGACCTTGGGCAGCACTATCCCCCTCTCATTGTCAGTGAAGTGAAAGCTGGGGAGGATGACATCTAGCGCCCCCCAACCCTAAGTAATCTGAGCTTTTTGTTCCTTGTGGGTGCTGTCCTTGGCCCTCCGCTCTCTGGCCCTTGTCCTTGCCATCTAGTCTGTATGCAGTTAGTTCCAGCTACTCAAGGAACAGAGCATTAAAACCCTATGCGTTTCTGGTGTCATCTATTATCAGCTTCCCCTCATCATCTATTAGGAAGGAACATTCCCCTTATCTTTCTCTTGTTCCCAGTGTATTTTAAAGAATGTTTTTTCTATTTCCTTTTATGTGTTGTGCAGGTCGCATCTCATTTCTTTCTTTGATTTTTCTCTTCTTATGCCTATAAATTCTAGCGATTTCTTTGTTCTCTTCTTGGGCAATCGGGCCAAGCTTCCTGATTTCGCCTTTCCAACTGGCAGAGCTGTCCCCTCTGCAGCTTTTTGTCTGGCCAATGAGATTTGTCCTTTATCACTTAACCAATCTTGTTTCCTGTTGGAATTTTTCCCTTAGCCTTTTAATTAAGTCTTAGGCTGGAGAGCTGGTTAAGTTACAGCCTTGAAACTTAACCAAAAAAGTGACCTTAGGAAGGTCTCCTTAGCACCCCACTACCTCAGTTTGCTCATCTGTGAAGTGGGAAACACCTGCCCTTGTTACCTGCAAAGCTGTTCTGAAGATCTGAAGGGGATGTGGTCAAATGGCCGTTGGTCAGTGGCTGGGAAATGGGCATGCTTGATCATCTGTGTTAGAACAATGAGCTCTGCAGCCCATAACCACCCCTCTGTCCTCAAAAATCTACAGAGCAGGGCCTCTTGCTTTCCTATACCTAGCTTCCCATACCCCCTGCTTCTCCTCAGAAGATGAAAACCATACAGGAAGCCCCCAACCTGACTGTATGGGACTGTGTTTCCCCTAGGTGTTTGCCATTCGTTTTTGTCTAGCTTGATTCCTCATTGTCTTTCTTCTCGTATTAAGGGAGCTCCTCACAGACTCCGAGTCTGTGCCCTATGGGCTTGACCCTCCCCACAGGCGAAGCCATGCAACCCAGGCTGGCCCATCAGAGCATATGCAGCATTGGCCTCTGCAGGGGCATTCAACATCTTGACTGTGACTGTTGCATGGAGATGGAAGAGAAAAGCTATTTTCATGCTGGAGTCACAGAGAAAGGAGAGTGGGGTGATGGAACTCCTAGAAGCCATCTTATTTCCATGTTCAAAGAAGAATGTCTGAAAAAAGGACAGAGGCCTGATGATAGAACACAATACCCTCCTCCACTAGTTTCAGCCTGTCTGATGCCTTGTCTACAGCAGACTTCTAGATCCTGCAAGCTACTGGCATTATTTAAGATAGGGAAACAGTTAACTCACTGAAAGATGTCCGATGAGCATTCAACATACATCTCAAATGGTTCTAGCATCTCTACTCCTCTACCAGCTGTTGTTCCAGGGCCAAGATGGCAAGGAGGCCCCTAGGGGAAGAAAGGGATAAAGGAATTGACCTTCTCCTTCAGAATCCCCAAGGTGAAAAGAACTCTCTTGTAGGCTCTGGAAGGTGGATCAAGAGCCCAGGCTTTGGAGGAAAATAACACTTACCTCCATGTTGCTCCACTATTTATATCATGTGATCTCAGACCCGTGTCCATCCTCTCTCTTGGTAGCTATCTTGTGAACTGTCAGAAATAATGTATCTATGGATCCTGGCTACTAGTAGACATTCAGTTAATAACAGCAGCTAGGGAAACTTCCCCAATCTTTCCTTTTATTAGGTTACTATTTTTAAATTTTCATTACCATGTATTAATTCTACAAAATAACGGGTTCCGTTATATCTTCATATTCACGTATAATGTACTACAATCTTATCTGTCACTGTTCCTTCATGCTCTTGGATCCTCTCTCTCTGTCTGTTGGTCCTCATCTTTCTTAACTTGATTTTCTAAACTGAAATTGTCTCTGCGTTCCTGTTTGTTTCTTCTCTGAAACCTGTGCTGTAATAGATTCTAGCCATTTCCTTCCAGGTGATATCCAACTTTAAAATACCCAATGATTTCTCCCCCCCCCCGGATCTGAATGCTGCCTGCATATAAAAAGCTCTCAGCAAACGTTTGCGGGATGAATGAATTGGTGAACAGAGGATTGAAAAGAGCACAAGCCTCATTATAGCTCTACATTCAGCACCAAGGAACTGTCCGCAGTTCTCCCTGGAACTGCAGTCGGAGTTCAGAAGCTAATATGGATGGCCTAGCTGACATCTTCAACTGTTTTGAGTGTATTAGCTGGTCTCTTCAACTTGGAAGTAAACTATACTGTTTTTATATTGCTATTATTCCTCATTTCTTCAGTTATGTACCAACAAAATATTGTGTGGCTTTATGCTAAGAGAACATCTAAGAGCTTACAGACTCCAAAAAATAAAAAAAATTAAACAAAAACTTACCACCACAGATGCTACCACACCCATTTTATTACTATGGAAATGCTGACAGAATCACACAATCTTGAAGACAGAAAACTGTCAGAGATTTTAAATACCGTTCTTTGTGCCCCATCCCTTTTATCCCACCATAACTTGCTTCAATAGAAATGCAGAAACCGGTTGATGCTCCATTCCTTTCTCAAGGCATGAAGGCATCTGGGCCTTGTGTCAAGGCTATGCCACCATCTTGTTTCTTTTTTAAGCATCCCTTGCTCTCCTGGTCTCTCAGACTGGCCCAGTCAAAGAGCTGGCACAGAAGTTTAGTCATACACATCACATCAGTGTTACAGGCCTGAGGAAAACCTCTGGGAAGGATGTTTCACTGATGACCTCTTGGAATTCAGGATATCCCAGAGTATTCTGTCCTCCTCTTTTGTGTTAACTATCTGCAATGGCTAATGAAAGGGAAGCTGTGTAAATATTCAACATTCTGCTGACTCTAAAAGTGACAGATAGGAATCACCTGCTGGTTCCAAGCAAATGGGAACCCATGTGAGAGTTTTCAAAGATGCTTCAGTCCTAGAGTTCTTTTATACTGATACACCTCCCCACCCCAACCTTTTCTTCTATTCTGGAAGAGGCTTTCTGAGGGAGAACTGTGCTTGGAGAGGAAGAAAAGTCTGTATGTTTGGTAGTCAGCTTATTTGGAGATGTCTCCTTCACCAGACTCTCAGTTCCTTGAGGACAGAACCCGAGTTCATTTTGTCCACATTGCCTGATAGGCACTTGGTTTATAACAAGTGTTCAGTGAGTCCTTTTGGAGTGGAGACATAAATAAAAACAGAAGAGAGAAGCCAGAGAGGCAAGTAGAGGGGAGGCGTGTCTCTGCTGCATGTCTTTGTCTTGTAGCTAATGGAATTGGATGGATGAGAGGACAGGGGGCCTCAGAGGCTTGTCCTGGGGGGAGCTCATGTGCTCCCACTCCTTGCTCAAAGGCCAGGGTTGCTTCCCGTGATTTCTGATCCAGGGCTGACATCAGTTCTCAGAGGAAGATGCAATGGGCAACCAACTCTCTCTCCTTATCCTTGTCCAATCATCTGTAACTGTGACAGATGGCAGCCAGGGAGGGCTGCATGTGACAAGGGGCAGAAGCAATGAAAGGACCAAGGCAGAGAGAAAGGATCTGCCTCGGGGCTTCAGAACCAGGTCATTTCTGAGTTCTGAATGCACGAAGCGGACAAGCCTTTCTTTGCTCTTCTGATACAGGCTGGGCTCCTTGTCAACCCACCCTGCGGGCTCTGGGGACATGGGTGTTTGGGATGGTCTGTAGCTATCTATGCGCAAAGCGCTGTAGACAGCTCAAGCTGTTCAAGGGAGAAAGGGTCTGGACAATGTCTTTCTAAGTTCCCAGGAGTGCTATGGGCTCTGCCTGTCTTAGCTGGACAGCTAAAGCCTCCAATATTTGACCTTCAAACCACTTTATCAGCCTCATGGTCCATTACACTCCCTCCACGCCTCACAGCTTTACTTTCCTGCTTCTCATGAGTTTTTCAGGGAATTTGATTAGCAACTTCTAAAATGTGTATGGAGAAGGCAATGAGCGAGAATAGCCATAACTATCTTGAAATAGAACAAAGCAAAGGTTCTTGCTCTACTACATGTCAAGGCACATCACCAGGCTTTATGAATCTAAATAATGTGGTACTTGCCCTGGTGCAGACAAAGAGGACAATGACACAGCCCAGAATTCAGAAGCAGGTAAGCCTTTGAGGACATTTGATTGTGAAAGGGATTGTTTTTAATTATGGAAGAAAGGAAAGATGGTTAACTCAATCATATTGTGGTCTTTAGCAATTCTACATGGAGGAAAAAGCCAGATCCCTGCCTCATGCCACAGAAACTATGGTATGGATGGGTAACATGTTTTAAATACCTTTCAATTTCTTTCATTTATTTAAACATATACACCCATGCCACTCTGCCCTTGCTTACATCTATGTAGGATAATATAATGCTGACAAGATTTCCCCCTCTCTTACAAGCAACTTTCTCCTGAAGGGTCAGGCTAAATCCCCTCCACAGTGAGGCCCTCTCTGGTTTGCCATTGGATTGGAAGTTCTACAGTATAGTGTATATTATACTTCTTTATATCTATCCTCCGAATCCAGAAAAGTGCCCGGCGAGCATAAAGAACTCTGTAAACCTACACTGATTGATGATGATGGCGATGGTGGCGATGGTAATGGAGAAACCAAGCCGAATGCCCTGGGTAATGGGATGGATGACTCACAGTTTGTAAACAAGCTCATCATCATCAAGCTCCCTAATTAGACTGAGAGTCAGGAGTTCTAGCTCAGTTACTCCTTTGACATCTACCTATTAATCCCTGGTTTGAAATTCCAAACTTAGAGCAATGCTTGGCAAGGAAGGCCATCCAAGATCTTCAATGCTGTGTATGCAAGAAAGTTAAAATGCCACGTTTGGATAGAAGATAATGGAATCAGAGGCCCGAAGACTACCAAGACAAAAACCCTCACCATGAATCAGTGAATTACAAAGCATTTATTGCGTTTATTCTACGTGGCAAGCCTGAAGGTATACGGCGTCAGAGGATATATGACTGCCTATGCTGAAGCCATGATTAAGAACATGAGTGTTAAAACCAGAAATATATGCATCTAAATTCTAACTGCCGCTAACTATTCCTGTGGCCTTGAAGGGGTTAGTTCACATTACCTGTGTTTGCTCATCTCCAAACTGGAGAGAATAGCAGATGTCTCTTTTCATAAGGTAGTCATGAGACTCCTGTAGAGTTGAACTTACAAAATATTTAGTGTAGTGATGGACATCTAGCAAACACTCAATATGTGCTATCAGAGAGAGAGAGAGAGAGAGAGAGAGAGAGAGAGAGAGAGAGTTGGTTTTAAAAAGAAAAAAATGCAAGCAATTCCCAATATCTGAATGGCAGACCTACTAGCACACTATTACAAAGGATTTCCAATTCTGCATGACAACAAAGAAAATCCATAGAATGAATAAATAATATGTTTTTCATACATCTGTCTTGCTATTTTTCAAATAGATATAAGTGCCGCTGTAATGGGAAGACTATGATCTGAGACAAGAAAAGAATGTCATTGTTCACTTCATCACTTGATACTGTCCCAACTTCTAAGCTACCAAAAAATGAGTCCAAAGACAGATGAAAGTTTTGCTCCTTCTCTTGAAGAGGCAAACATATGCACTTGCGGTGGCAGAAGATTCCAAAAGACTGCTCTCAGCCCAAGGATTCTGAGAGAAGGTTCCAAAGCTCAGGACTTTCAGGACACTGTGTTTTCTAATGACTCTCTGTTTTTTACCCCCAGATGGGACCAAATGACCAGGACCCTTTCTGGGTTCAATGCTCAGCGTAAGGTGACTGACTCCACAACTGCCATCCCTCCTGTTTCCCACATCTGAGGCAGAATGAGACCCAGCTGGGGAAGGTCCTGGTAATAGAGACCCAGGGAAAGGTTAAAGGGTCGTTTCTTAATAGAGTGTAAGGTTTGGACTTGTGCAAGGCAACATTAAGATTGATTTCTCTGCAGAGTGCCTTTTTCGTAAATGCTATCTTTGGGTGTTTAAGTGAATCATCTTTATTTTCAGGAACTTTCTGAAGGAATTTAGCTTGAGTCATTTAAATGTTGAAGTTTCATTTATTGGAACCCCTTTTGGTCTCTGGTGGCCCAACATTTTTGTCTCCTTTTTAGCTATTGCCAATTTTAGATTTCCCAACTAAACCCCAGGCACCTTCTGGGAGGTGTGGCAGAAAGCAGGGTCAGCCTGAAGAGATTACAGCTAGCCCCAAGGCACAATGCAGACATGAAAGCCAAATGCTCAGCCTGCATTCTGGGCTGCACTTCATCCCATTCATGGGGAGTGGGAAGAACTTGAGATGTCTCTCCATCATCAGTTCCCAGAATTATAACTTTATCCAACCAACTGCAGACACTCAAGGAGGGAAGACTACTAAGGTCAATGGACAAAGGTCTTGAAAAGCTGGAATTAGAATCTGAATCTCTTGGCTCCTCAATTACGACCTCTATGAGAGCACAGGAGAATCAGAGCCATGCTGGCACATCTTCCAAACAGCTCTTGAATGCTGTGGGCATAAGGGTTTAGAGGAGCCAGAGGGTAGAGAAGAAAGGCTACTGACCAAGTTTTCCTATGGGATGTGGTTAAGCATTCTAAAGAGGATGCACTCCCAACTGCTGAACTTTCCAGCATTCCCAGCAGTGTCTACTGCTCAGACTTATTAAGTGTTTGACTCACTCAGGCCATAGAGATACTGTCCCTGTCCAGGAGTACCGTATATAAAGATAAAAGCTGTGAACAAATTGAAGGACTCCTGTGGTCGAAGTGGTTCTTACTAAGTGTGGAGATTCGGGGTCCTAAATTGTTTGAAAGGCAGTAAAGCCTCTTCTGGTTGGGAAACAGGGATGACACAATGGCTCAGTGAACTTGGCCCGCATCAGAAAATGTAGTCCCATTGCATTCATCCATAGTCCAAAGACAGAGAGCAATGAGGCTGATAGTCTCCTTTTATGGAGTTTTATGCCAAACCCTAGAGAACTGTGCCACCCACTTTTTAAAAATAGTTTATTCATTTTCACTTTTTGTACATTGGTGTTTTACCTGCAGGTCTGTCTGTATGAGGGCATCAGATTCCCTGGAATAGCAGTTACAGACAGCTGAGAGCTGCCATTTGGGTGCTGGGAATTGAACCCAGGTCCTCTGAAAGAGCAGCCAGTACTCTTACCCACTGAGCCGTCTCTCTAGCCCTCACCACCCACTTTTTGTTTTAGTCTGTTTTGTTTTTTGAGACAGGGTTTCTCTGTGTAGCCCTGGCTGTCCTGGAACTCACTTTGTAGACCAGGCTGGCCTTGAACTCACAGAGATCCCCCTACTCTGCCTCCCAAGTGCTGGGATTAAAGGCATGTGCTACCACTACCCAGTTTGTGTCACCCACTTTTAAGGTGAATCTTCCCATCTCAATTAACCTATTCAAGATAATCCCTCACAAGCTGTGGTGGTTTGGATATAATTGGCCCCCATAAGCTCATAGGGAGCATCACTTGGCTGGTGTAGCTTTGTTGGAGTAGGTATGGCCTTGTTGGAAGAAGTGTGTCACTATGGAGGTGGACTTTGACGACTCATATATGCTAAAGCCATGCCCAGTATCTCAGACCACTTCCTGTTGCCTGTGGTATCAAGATATAGCTCTTTCTCCACTCTCAGCTACCTCTCCAGCCCCATGTCTGTCTGCACACCACCATGCCATGTCCCACCATGATGATAATGGACTGAACCTCTGAACTATAAGCCAGCCCCAGTTAAATGTTTTCCTTTATAAGAGTTGCCGTGGTCATGGTGTCTCTTTACAGTAATAGAAATCCTAACTAAGATGTATGCATAGCCAGAGGTTAAAATAATCTAGACAAGATCTCACAGGGATGTCCAAAGCCTGTCTCCTAGGTGAGTCTCTATCCTGTCAAGTTGATCAATCACAATATTGACCATCACAAGACTCTGGGAAAGCATCCAATATTCTTATCCCTACTTCTCCCAGGCTGCCCCTTAGATGCATTTTAAGTTTTGTTTGTTTGTTTGTATGTTTTTCTCTGTGGCACTGAGGATTAGATCCAAGACCTTGTGCATGCTAAGCAATCATGTTAGCATATTCTTGGAGCCCCACCTTGTCCCCTTTGAATGGTCCCAACTTCTCTGTAAAATGCTAAGCCACAAATACTGACTTCAATTTCCAAAATCCATCCATCCATCTCCTGTTTGCCAGTTTTCATCTGGATGAGCATTCTTGAGTTTCTGATTTTCCCATTTGTTTCTGCATCTTGTCTCCGGATACCAACACCATTCTCTACTCATGATCACCATGGCAATCTCACCCAGTTCTGCCTCCATCTCTCTACAGCCCATATTTTTTACGTTTTCCCCAGGCTCTTTATACAATGCTTCAGAAAACATCTATCTTTTCAGTTTGCTTCTGTCCTACAAGAGCAAGCTAGACTATCTTCTTGACTATGGCCATTTGGCTTGGTGTAAACTTTCTTGGTGCCTTTCTTCTTTGGCTGCTACTGTTCATTCTGAAGATGCACTGTGCTACACAATGAGGATGCAGAGATGGATAAGGAAAAATCTTTACTTTCAAAGGCCTATGGCCTGGTGGACAGAAAGAAGAGCACAAAAGCATAGGATATCAGTCAGGATTTGGTTTGGGGAGAGGGAGGATGGGAGAAGGAGAGGGAGGGAGAGAAAATTTATTAGTTCGCCATATCATGTAACTTAAAAGTTGACATATAAATTGGCTGCAGGCATGACATGATCCAGGGCTTCTAATGATGTCCTGAGGGACATGTCCCTCTCCTTCCTCCACTCTGTTTCTCTGTCTTCCTTGACTCTCAGGCAAGCTGTTCCTCCTTCTTGTCTCCCACCCCAACCTAGCTGCCCCAGATTTATATTCTACCAGCATAGCAACCTTCAAGAATATAACTCTTTGTCTTTAGTGACAGCACACTAAGATGCCTCATCTTTGGCTTGATTCAAGTTGCATGCCTACTCTTGAACCAATTATAGAGACTTAAAGAATGCAATGATTGCTCTAATTGGCTAATCCTAGGTCACATACCCACTTTCACCCAATTGCTGCCCACAGAATATCATGGAGTAAGAAAGTTTAGACAGAGGATAGTTTCCTCCAAGAAAAATTGAAATCCTCATCCGGGGGCGGGGGGAATGGTGGTCAGCAGAGACAAGCATCTACTCCATAGCCAAACCATATGGTACCACCTGTGTGCTCAGCTCTTCCAGGACATTGGGTGGCTGGAGTGATAAAAATCCATGCCTGTTCTGCTATTGTGAAGAGGGCACTAATATGCTACCACTTACTCACTATGTGTTTGTACTCTTGATCTTTTATAGATGACCCAAACAACCATCTGCCAGTGACCAGTGACCAAAAGCCACAACTCTGAAAACAGAATGAGTCTGGGTGAATTAGGGAAAGAACTGCCTTTGGTGTGCCTCTCTCATGCCATTCCCCTTCAGTGGCTCTTCCTGGAATGCTCAAAGAGATGACCCTAGCTAAGGCCGCAATCTACTTATTATCCCTAACACCGCTGTAATTGCACCATTTACAGGCAAACACAGCTGTTTGTACAATAAACACCAAAGCTTTTCATCACAGAGAGTTTGTGTATTTGTGTGCATGCCTGAGTCTTTTTTAAGCACAAATAACCTAGCCTGCATTGTTAAAGGCTTCATCACTTACAGTTTACAAATATCCCCTTCCAGCTTCCACCTACCTCCACCCGCCCTTGAAATTGCAAACGCATTCTGCAGGGACCAAAGGACTGGCATTGATCTTTCAATGACTCCTCAGAACAGGGGTAAACTCGGCCATGTATAAAGAAAACAGATAGGTTAGCTAACTAAGCCACTTGGCCTACATCAATTGTCCCAACTGCCACAATGTTGGCAATGTCCTGCCAAGAAATGACTCAACATTGTCAAGAATTCAGGAGCAGCTAAAGAAAAAAAATTAGAGAAGTCTACCTGCCAACCAAGGATGATTCACTCAAACTGGAAAAGAGTGTACTTACAATAAACTCAGTGGGCACGATGTTTGTGAGGCTATGCTGTCCCCCTCCACTGAACTGAAGTAACCCATGCGTCCTATAACCACAAGCTAAAGGAGTTCTGAGACTAAGCTTGCATCCCAGAGTCTCCTCTTGGGAGAGCTGACACAAAAGATCCACCATCCTTAGGCAGATCTATAGGCTAGAAACTTTTCCTTCTCATCCAGAAGGTCTGGGCTTAAGTCCTGGATCTACCATTTACTCTGTGCCGTGAGTGCCTGTGAGTTCCTTTGTTTATAAACTAGGAATGACAACAGCAACCTCCAAGTTGGCTAGAATGACTTAACAGCATTCACTGTGTGTCCTCGCAACACCAGACCCTGGGCAACCTGGTTGACCTGAAGGTCTCCCTCAACTGAATAGCCATGAGTGAGTACCACATCTTAAATAGGAAGAATATTGAGTTCATCAATAGCCCTGCAACCTCATAACCATTTTGATAATGGCAGATTCTTGTTCTTGAATCACTGATGAAGAAGCTATGCATCAGGGACATTAAATACCTTGCTAAGGTCACACAGTTGGTAAGTTATGGAGCCAGAACCAGGACACGAGTCTGTCCATGCCTTCAATCCTTGCAACACAGCACCTACCACTGCAGGCCCCTGGAAGAGATGTAACATGGTCAAGTTCTAAAGGAGTTGCCCTCTTTCTGAGGTTCAGCTGGCTACAAGGGACACTGACCCCAAAGGTTGCTCAGAATAATTATTCTTCCTTTCTTTTGAAAATTGTTATCTGGCCGGGCGGTGGTGGCACATGCCTTTAATCCCAGCACTTGAGAGGCAGAGGCAGGAGGATCTCTGTGAGTTAGAGGCCAACCGGGTCTACTAAGAGCTAGTTCCAGGACAGGCTCCAAAGCTACAGAGAAACCCTGTCTCGAAAAACAAAAAGAAAAAGAAAAAGAAAAGAAAAGAAAAGAAAGAAAGAAAGAAAGAAAGAAAGAAAGAAAGAAAGAAAGAAAGAAAGAAAGAAACTCAATATTCCTTTTGCCAGGCGGTGGTGGCACACGCCTTTAATCCCAGCACTCGGGAGGCAGAGGCAGATGGATCTTTGTGAGTTCAAGCCCAGCCTGGTCTACAAGAGCTAGTTCCAGAACAGGCTCCAAAAAACTACAGAGAAACCCTGTCTCGAAAAACCAAAAAAAGAAAAAAGAAAAGAAAGAAAGAAAGAAAGAAAGAAAGAAAAAGAAAAAAAAAGAAAATTGTTATCAAATCCCAGGCACTCTTTCTATGGGGTATTCAACACTGAAGCAGGCAAAAGTCCCTGCTCCCAGGAAATTAGTATCCTGGAGCTGGAAAGATGGGCCAATGATGAAGAGCACTTGCTTCTCTTGCAGAGGACATGAGTTTGGTTCCCAGCACCCATATCTGATGGCTCACAGCTGCCTATAACTGCAGCCGCTCCAAGGTTCTGATGCCTCTGGTACTTACATGCACATACCTACACGCACACACACACTTAAAAATAATAAAAGTAAATTTTTAAAAAATAAACATCCTAGGAGGAGAGAGAGACAGTAAACCCAATAAATAATAAAGGCAAAGAGTAGGCTAAAGGTGAGAACGAGTGAGAAATGTCTGAGAAGGGTTGCGGGGGAGAAATAAGCAGTCTACTGACTATGAAGGCCTTGTGGAGAAGGGGGCAATGAAAACAAACCACATGGATGCAGAAAAGAATGAGATAGAGTCACCGTCCACTAAGCCCACATTCAGCCTGTGCACTGGCTTCTGGCTTTCCTAGGCCCACAGAGTCAATGAGGCCATATGAATGTCCCAGGCAGGCCACTGAGGCAGGGAGCAGAACTGCATATTGTTCATGGTGCTAGACTCTCAGCACTGTTCACAGCAAGGCCATGCTTCCCAAGGCCTGCTCTTAACCCAGGAGGGAGCTGAGCCGAGGGCCGGGGCTGGAGCGGGGTGTGTGTGTGTGCAGGTCCATTCTTGGACAACACCAGATTCTTCAGGCAGCCCCTGGTCTGAACTACTGAAGAAGGTTCCAGCATTCCTAGGCAACTTTGCAGAACCACTTTGAGATGACAGAGGAGCCAAGCTGCTCCCCTCATCTTCCCTTCCCATCCTCCTTCTCCTCTCTTGTGCTTAGAGAGTCAATCTATGCTGCTTCTCCCATTCATTCAAATGCCTGAGCCTTTCTCCCACCACAATCCATACTCCTTGAATCCCATCTTGGTACATGCTGCCTGAGTCCCTTAAACTAATACAAGGTAGAGGCAAACAGGGAGGGGGAACGCAAGGGAAAGAGGGGGACCAAAGGAGGAATCTGTAAATGCAACATCCCGAGGTCTCTGAATTTTCTGCCCTGGTTGGTTTTTGTAATTTACTAGCGGAGTTCCTTTTAACTAAACAACTCCAGAACCTCCATTTGCCTGTGGAACCCGAGGGTGAGAGCACTCATCCACATCTCCGCTCGCTGTGGAGCCTTGATGACAGCAGCCAGGGGGGACCAGAGGCCAGATGTGGTGGTGAGGCAGCCAGCCAGCTCGTGGGAGGCTGAGGAAGGCATTAAGGCTGGAGGCCATCTGAGGTAAAGGGAGGGAGGAAGGAGCTGGGCCAGCTGGGAGAGTCAGTCTCATCCCCATCAGGGTTTCAGTGGTGTGGGAGTGGGTAGGTGATGTATGGGAGGGTTGGAGGATGGGCTAGGGACATCCAAACCCCTTCACAAGGTTCAGCAAGATCTGTCCTAGGCTCATTGACTTCAGTTTCCCTATTGGTTTTGAAGCCAAGTAAGTCATTTCCGGCTGTTCTGCAAACATCAGCTCCAATCGATAGCATCGGAATCGTTTCTTTGCCCCATTTGTTTTCAACAGCCTGCCACCGGCAGTCCCCCACGCTGACTTCCTCCAGTGGCAGATGTGCTCTTGGGGCTTTCTGTGGGTGTGTGGTAGAGATCCCCAGCCGAGCTGCAATCATAAGTCCAGGCCTTTAATCTCTGGCTCAGAGGGATAAGGCTCCAGGTTTGCCTCCCTGAGCAGATTATAGGCACTTACTGTGCAAGCACCAGCCAGCCTTAGTCTCCCGGGTCTGTCTGCTCTGGAGAGGAGCATTGCTGGGATAAATAAGACCCTCCCTCCCTAACAGACATTCCCTAAGACTTTGCAAACCTTAGCAGCTTTAGGGAAGGCAGCAACAAGGTTCCTAGGATTTAAGGATGTACAGGAAGTAAAGGGCCATACTATGAAGGTCCGGGATTATGTGACTCTGGGTAAAGTTCTGGACTGGTCACACATCACTAGGTCACCTAGTCTTGTTCTCCCTCACACAGTTCCACCAAGCTCCCACCTACTCAAGTTTATTCAGAAAATCTTTCTGAGCCTCTGTTACATGGCCAGCACTATGCTCACCCTGTAGCACCCTTCCCCAAACTTCTTTTAGAGAGGCCCCTGGTAACAGTCAGCTGCCACCAGTGTTTATTCAAACTATGATGATCAAGTCCTGGGAAACAGCAGGGTGGCTCTAGGACATGGGGACAAACCATTGACTTGATCATTGCTCTGCCTTCTGCCTGTGTTCATAAAGCTGACTGTGCTAGATTTTCACCAGGGTGGAGGTTGTTCTACAAAAAGGATCTCTCTTCTCTTTCTCTTCTCTCTCTCTCTTCTTTTTCTTCTCCTCTCTCTTTTCTCTGTCCTCTCCTCTCTTCTCTCTATCCCTTTCCTCTGTCTCTCTCCTGTCTCTATTCCCCTTTCTCTTTATCCCTGTCTCTCACCTTTCTCTCTTCCTCTCCCTGTCTCTCCTCTCTCTTCCTCTACCTCTTCTCTCTCTGTCTCTCTGTCTCTCCTCTGTCTGTCTGTCTGTCTGTCTGTCTGTCTCTCTCTCTCTCTCTCTCTTTCTCTCTCTCTCTCTCACACACACACAAGTACCAGGAAGAAAGTGATACAGAGATACAGATAGAGTCTATATTAAGTGTGGGATGAGGACAGAGGCAGGCAATGTCCCGCCAGAGCAGGAGCTGCATATCCGCAGGCCACCTTGTTCACAACTGTACCTCCAGTTCTAGCCCAGTGCTGGGCACTTAGCAGATGTCTAATCAGTGCTTAGTGGACAAGTAAGTGTTGTAAGTTGACATAGAGGGGAGAGAGAGAGAAAGGAGAGAGATTTTAAAATTCAGATCAGGGGCTATGGTGTATTATTCATTAAAAACAGAAAGTAATGATGAATGTACTTCTATTTATGGCTGAGTAAGAATGGTCATGGGAGCAGACACAGGAAGGAAAGTCATCAAGACGGCAAGGAGGAGACAGTGAATCGGGACTAGCAGAGGACCACAGAGGGGAAGGTCCATGTCCCCTCGAGACTCTCAGCTCTCTCTATGCCCTGTCTGCTACTCCCACTTTGCTCCTTGACAAAAGAGCAAAATCTACCTTCAAAACAACACCAGTGTTATTCTTTCAAGCTTCAAGACCTTTCCAATGACAGAGACACCTTCCCAGAAGGTGGGTATGTTCAGGAAGGAGGGTGGAGTGTCACCCAGACTATCTCACTGGCCCTGGGCTCAAAGCCGGTTCTAGTTTTGGTCCCACTCATATAATCCTGGCCTTAGTTTCCCCCTCTGTAAAGCAAGGAGGTCACAGAATACCCACCAGGGACAATCTTACTTTGAGAGATCCGTGTTTCCATCAAGATAGACCTCCATCAGTCCCTTCTGCTGGGTACCCCATCTCTCTAGAAGTTAGCTCCCCATATAGTAAACAGGAAAGCCAGCAGTCCCACCATGGGCCTTCCGCAGTCGGAACCCACCTGATTCCTACAGTGTAGGCCCCTTCCGCTCTCCACACTGTGACAGGTGGGCATGAAAATAAATCTAAAAGCAACACAGGTGGATACCATTTTCTTTCTTTACTTATTTTCATCGTTCCATATCCCAGGACCCAGAGTCCAGTCTTGGGAGCAATACAGCTCAGCACCTTTGGGACAGGGCTGGTGCCAGGCACAGAATGGGCACAAGGGCAGAAGAGCACAGTGGTGATATCACGTATCAAGTGGCTGCTAGAAGCCATGATTGATTACA
This sequence comes from Ondatra zibethicus, assembly GCA_004026605.1. Classification (NCBI taxonomy): domain Eukaryota; kingdom Metazoa; phylum Chordata; class Mammalia; order Rodentia; family Cricetidae; genus Ondatra; species Ondatra zibethicus. The sequence goes on from PVIU01000817.1 coordinate 101,378, forward strand.
GTGTTGGGAGCTGGCCAGGGCACCCGGGCAAAGGGGTTGGCAAACAGGTCGGTGTCTTGGTACATCTTCTCCTGGGATTTGGGTCGAGTTCTAGACTGGAGACAAACTGTCTCCTGTCAGTTCCTCTGAAAGAAAGCTGGAGGTAGGATGTCTGTCTTGGAGAAGGGAATGAAAAGGTCCTGAATCACCAACTCTAGCAGAGTCATATGGGATGTACTCCCTCAGACCATAGGAATAGGCCCGCTAACCCAGTAATAATGGTTAACATCCTTTGTTGGGCAATGCCCAGTGTTTACAGAAACTCCATACCATATACCTCTGTCAGAGCTCCTGAGATCTGTCCTCTGACCTTCATGTGAGTGCCACACCATGGAGCTAGGACAAGAGTCTCCACGTTGCAAATAAAGAAATGGGTCAGACACATCATTCAAAACAGGAATGCAGAAACAGTGCCTTGGCTCGGGAACCCTTGTCCCAGCAAGGGTCTGATGTGGCTGTACCCACAGATGAGGCAGCAGGGACAGGAAACAGTGCTCTCCTGGGGAGGCAATGTATCACAGTAGTTAAGCATTTGTGTTTACCAAGCCAGATTCACAGGACCTGGACTCTGTCATCACCGCTTACTCACTGAGTGACAATGGGAAGGTCATGAGCTTCCCCCCATGTATCTCAATTCCCCCTCTCTCTTAGCAAAGGACAGGTGTATGACTGATTTGTGAGGGTATATGTGCATTTGATGCTGGCAAAACCATACTGCATAACACAATTGTTAATCATTCTGCCATGACTTGGGGGTCTTCAAATTTCTCTTCCCATGGATGAACTCTGTTGGACACTATACCAAGAGAGAACATCTACTCTGCTCAGCATCCAAATGGGTCTAAAACAAGAATGTCCCATGGCAAAGGAAAGGTAAAGAGAGCAAGAGAAGTGTCTATCCCACTGCCTAGAGCAAAGCTAGGCTCTAAGAAGGATCACCTGGGGCATGGGATAGCAGGGTGGGTCTGCCGTGGGAGACAGGGAAGCAGGGAGGAATCACAGCATTGTCGCACACACACTGCAGGAGCTGGACCATGCCCAGCTTCACTATCCTCAAGAGTGAGTAAAAGCATTAACAACATCATTTGATAAAGGACCCCCAAGATCCCTTGGCCTCTCCCACAAGGTCCCTGTGGTAATCAGTCCTTGAATTAGGTAATCCGCCTGTCCCACTGCCAGAGCCTGAACTATTACACAGCTCTCTCCTGTTCCCGAAGGCTCACCATGCTAGTTCCACTGTGCACAGAAACTCTGGAGACCACTGTTGTGAGCCCTAAGCATCACCGCTGACAAAGTGCTCAGTGAGCTTGCAGGCCTGCCTGGGATTAAGCTGAACCGGAGGTGAAAAGCCTTTGCAAACGGGCAGGCCCGTAGAGAGGGTATAACTCACTAGCTCAGGCTCACATGCTATGCTCCCAGAAGCAAGCAGGGTCTGACAGCTCTGACCATTAGATTCCCTGATGCTGAAAAAAGATCCAGTTGGAAATGGACCCACACTGAGAAGTTCCCCAAATGTGCATGGTGCTAACTCTGTTATCTTTCTATACCCCCGAAAGGATCCCCACAACTCAGAAAGAATAGCAACATTGGGAAACTATAGTGTAACTTCTTCACCCAAGATAGTATTCATTAATATCCTGGGGCTTGTAAGATCCTTTGAAAATGTAATCAAAGTTAAAGACACTATGTTGTGTGTGGAACATGCTTTGCAGGCAGTTTTGAAGAGATCACAGGAATACTCCCCAAAATATTGTCCCTGAATCCCTAACTTGGGGTATCTCCTTGGGTTTAACGTGTATACAAAACAGTGAGGCTTCCTAAGCTTTCCAAAAAACCAGTAAGATTCTTTTTTAAAAAAATTTATTATTAAATTTATTTTATGTGCATTGGTATGAAGGTTGCAGACAGTTGTGAATTGCTATGTGAGTGCTGGGAACTGAACTCAGGACCTCTGGAAGAACAGCCAGTGCTCTTAAACACTGAGCCATCTCACCAGCCCCAAGATTCTTTTTTTTTAAACCTTTGCCGATGCTTTAAAAAAACATGTACCTATGCTCAACTATGTTCATAGCAGCATTGTTTGTCATAGCCAGAACCTGGAAAAAACCTAAATGCCCCTCAACCGAAGAATGGATAAGGAAAATGTGGTACATTTACACAATGGAGTACTACACAGCAGAAAAAAATAATGACATCTTGAATTTGGCAGGAAAATGGATGGAGCTAGAAAACATCATTTAGAAAAGACAATTATCACATGTACTCACTCATAAGTGGGTTTTAAACATAAAACAAAGAAAACCAGCCCACAAATCACAATCCCAGAAAGCCTAGACAACAATGAGGACCCTAAGAGAGACATACATGGATCTAATCTACATTGGTAGTAGAAAAAGACAAGATCTCCTGAGTAAATTGGGAGCATGGGGACCTTGGGAAAGGATTGAAGGGGAGGAGAGAGGCAGGGAGGGGAACAGAGAAAAATGTAGAGCTCAATTAAATTCAATAAAAAAAATGCCCCATCCCATAGCCTTGAAAGTCTTGGGATTATCATGTTCATGAGAATGAGACACAGAGAAGCTGGGTGACTTTTCCCCGACTTCATACAGCTAACAGTAATACATGTAGTTTAGTGCGGCTCCCTGGACAGCATCCTTATACATGTTCATGCCAACGTCCCAAGAGAAGCAAAGCACAAATATTAGTATCCCCATTTTGCAGATAAGGTCTCTAAAGCTTGGAAAAGCTAAGGAACTCCCCCAAGATCACAAAGCAACAAGGGACAGAACTGGCACTGGAGCCCAGGACTGCTCTAGAGCATAGAATCTCACTTTCGTGAAAATATTTTTTTTGGGGGGGGGCGTTTTTTGAGGCAGGGTTTCTCAGTAGGAACTAGGTCTTGTAGACCAGGCTGGCTTTGAACTCACAGAGATCTGCCTGCTTCTGCCTCCCGAGTGCTGGGATTAAAGGCATGCACCACCACTGCCCGGCATACACTTCCATTAAAACAAACAACAGGCAGATGTTTGATAAAGGATGCTATAAGGAACACTTAGGGTGAATGTACTGGCATTTTCCCAGTTCGAAGCAGGGAGAGCATGGAATGGGTCACAAGATCTTAAACTGTAGGTCTCAACCTCATGAGGGGTCACACAGCAGAATGTGGGGTCACAAAGGACTTGGCCACAGTAAACTATTTCTAAACACATAACGACCAAACATCAATTCAATATCAAACATGTGTAGAATTTAGCTCAATTCTGGAAATAACCAGGCCAGCTTAAAGATAAACAATTATATTTTTAATTGTTATAAGGGGAAACTCACACCACAAGAATGGGAAGTCTAAGTCCCTCTGTGTCCGGCGGGAATCTCCCAGAGAGAGCCAGAGAGAGCGTGCACCTGGTCCGCCCCAGTCCTGGGCTCCAGGTAGCCACGCCCTAACTAGGCTCCACTTTTTAAATGCGATTGGTTAACAGAGCTTCCCCTATCAAACACAATGAAGTTGAGGTGCTTCTGGCCACGCTCACCTGTGTTACATACAACCTGTAGCTTCACTTCGTACTGAACACACAACAGGCATGCTTTATGCTTCAAATGCCTTCACACCACACATCGCACCAAAGGCCACCTGAAATGCCTTGACTCATACACAAGAATACTGTTAAGTTTAAATTGCATTGTTTTTTTTTAAATTGAAATACAGTTTTCTGCTCTTACAAAAGTGCATGGTTTAATAACAGCAAAGACTTTTTAATATTTTTCTACCCTCATTCCCCAGCATGGAATCACTAAGGTGGTTGTTATTGGATGGCTCTGTGTTAGAATGCTGACTTTGAGAAGAACCATTTGAGTCAGTGGGGTGACAGCAAGAAAGGCTCTTGCTGCCTAGCATGGGGACCAGGGTTTCATTCCTGGGACCCACATGGTAGAAGGAGAGAATCAACTCCTGAAAGCTGTCCTCTGACCTTCATATGAGTGCCATACCATAGCACGGGTAGCCTCCCTCAAGAAAAACAGATATAATGAAAATTGCACTTTGAGTTGCTGGGTTTTGTTTCACAGAAAATTACTAAATGAATTTGAAGTGGGATTAGAACAGAATTTCCAATACTTTCTGCAATGGCCCTAAACATACTTCTGCCATTTTTGTTACATATTTATGAGGAACAGTGTTCTCAATATTGATGATCACAAAATCAAAATATCAACTGTAAAACAAAACAAAAAAAAACTGAAGATGCTTCCCTTCCTGAGATATCAAATGTTCAGATGTTCAGCCAAGTCAATTCTTTACGTTAAAACAAAGACATCAATCTCATGAATATGTAGATTTTCTTTAATCTTTAATAAATAGTAACAGTAAAAGTATATACACACCAGAGAATTACTTCAAGATTTTTTTATAATTTATAAAATTTATAAATTTTATAATTTAAAAAAATTTTGCTTTATGTTTAAAAGTCACTTATGAGTGAATACATATTATATTTGTATTTCTGGGTCTGAGTTACCTCACTCAATATGATGTTTTCTAGATCCATCCATTTGCCTGCAGATTTCAAGATGTCATTATTTTCTTCCGCTGTGTAGCGCTCCATTGTGTAAATGTACCACATCTTCTTTATTCATTCTTCAGTCAAGGTTGTTCCCAGGTTCTGGCTATGACAAATAATGCTGCTATGAACACAGTTGATGTGGTATGATCTAACATCTCTGTTCCCCTCCCTTTTTCCCACCCCCTTATACCCTCTCCAATAATCCCCTTGCTCCCAATTTACTCAGAAGATCTTGTCTTTTTTTACTTCCCATGTAGATTAGATCCATATATGTCTCTTTTAGGGTATATACCCAAAAGTGGCATTGGCAAATGTTTTATACCTATTTTATATACTCAGGGTCATATAAAAATTCCTTGAATAAAGAAGGGTCAAAATGGAAAAGTTTAAGATGTCCTGAGTCAAGTCACTTAACAGTTTGCTTGGATCTGGATCTTCTATAGACCCACATGTCTCAGGAACCGTGCCACTTTCCCTGGTAACAGTAAAAGTTCTGAAGTCACCTGGCACTTATAGATAGTAATGCACATCACTTTGGCTCCTTAATTTTTCTAATATTCACTTGCCACCTGCACTCCTGGTTTAGAGGCCTGTGTCCACCTCTCTGCCCCAATAATCCATGGGCTTAACTTCTTTTGGAAGCATGGCTACTCTTTAAATTCATCATTTGTCCTTGCTCTTGCTCTCTGGGATCCCTTGTCTCGGCCTGTATCTAATGAAACCTCTTTGGTCTGCATCCTCTGGCCAGGCATGTCTCCCAGGATGGGGACTGAGAAGGAAGTTGCCCACACACAGTATATGTGCTGCATCAAGCAGAGGTTTGGTCCTGGGAACCTGGCTGGGGATACGAGTGAATGGAAAATGGACAGACACATGTACAGAAAAGCTGGGATCAGGTGAGTCAGGATTGCCCTGATGCAGAGGTGCCAGCTGAGCAACAACCCGGGACCTCAGCGTGTTTACTGTGTACAGCACAGGAGGAGGGGTTAGCCAATCTCAGTAGGAGGTTTCTGTAGGGAAGCAGTCTCAAGCTGTAAGCATCATGGAGAAGGAAACTTTGGTTGATGCTTTCTGTGCACACTGCCAACATTCACACATGGATCAGAGGAAGGCTTTGCCAGTTCTCTGGGCCTGAACTTGGGAAGGCTATGTGGTGTGGGAAGTCCTTCTGTATATATGTTGCTTTTATTGGTTAATGAACAAAGAATCTGCCTTGGCCTGTGATAGGACAGAGTAGAGCAAGGCGGTGAAGGGGGTGACTAAATGAATGCTGGGAGAAAGAAGGCAGAGTCAGGGAGATGCCATGTAGCCACTGCTGGGAACAGATGTGCCAGAGCCTTGCCAATAAGCTACAGCCACGTGATGATACACAGATTAATAGAAATGTGTTAAATTAAGATGTAAGAGTTAGCAAATAAGAAGCTAGAGCTAATGGGCCAAGCAGTGATTTAATTAATACAGTTTCTGTGTGGTTATTTAAGGAGTCTGGGCAGCTGGGAACAAACAAGCAGCCTCCTACTACAGCTTTGCCAGTGTTCATGGGTCTGGGGCACTGGAGGCCTTGATATGGCTGTGCCCATGCCAACAATACACATTCACTCAGAACTTCGTCTGTTCCCCACAGGTATACATAGTTGTCATGGATTTACATGTGCAGTAATTACGTTCATCTCCACCATAATCTGAGTTCTAGGTCCCCTGGCACAATCATTTTGGTATCTGTGCTAGTGTGAATGCAAGGGAAGTATGGTGGCCACCTCCGCCAGCTTCATCTATGTATGTGTGCATCATCCAAATATCCACCAAGCACCAACAGCGTGCAAGGTTTTGAGCTACATGCTTTCAATGCACAAAGTGAGTGATTTTTAAGCTCCTGCATCAATCCGAGATCTATGCTTCATAATTTTTTACACATTTGAATTTAATGATTTAGATAATCCCTGATGATTTAAGACAATTTTGTTTTTGTTTGTGATACTAAAGGGCTAAGAATCCAAGGGGCTGTATACAGTGGGCAAGTGCTCTACCTAGCTTACAGCAGGCATTTTCTTTTAATTTTAATGTATTTATGAGTGTGTGTGTGTGATATGCACATATACACGTGTGTATATTTACATGCACCGAGTCACATGTGTGGAGGTCAGAGGAGACTCACAGGACTTGGTTCTCTCCTTCTACCATGTAAGGCCCAGAGACTGAACTCAGTCAAGGCGGCAACAGGCACCTTTACCAGCTGAGCCATTTCCCTGGCCGCAGAGTGATAAAAGATAACAATGTAGCTTAAGGGGTGGGGGGAAGCAGTTCAGAAGTTTATAGGGGAGAAAAAAACCACATGTAACAACCATGATATACAACTGGCTATTTTAAGGAAACAGCATAAATGCCTGAGGGAGGGAGATGGTACTTTCTAGAACGAGAGATAAACTTTGATTTCAAATGGGCTTCTCCCTTAGTTGGTCACACAATTATTTTTTATCTCCTCCCCCACCCCACACAAGTAAATATCTTGCTCCTCACACATCAGCAGCAATTCAGTCAAGCAGAAGATCAAAGTCATGGCACAGGCCCAGGGTATCTCGACTGCACATGGTGTTTGACAAGTACATTGCCTGGTGTCCTTGAGGCCATGATGGGGAAATATGAATAAGGTCAGGGGACAGGAAATGGAGTCATAGCCGGATGAGCAACTACAGTCAAAGAATGTTGATGAGTTTTTCTGTGTCAACCCAAAGGAGGTCTCTAGTGGCATGCTACAGAGCTCCGTCCTTGGCAATGACCTCATGGGCGTGGTTAACCTGTGACTCAGAAGATGGCCCAGAAGGCCGGCTAAGCACATTCACATCAGACGCAAAGCTGGGAACCAGAGTTACCACTACAGGTGTCAGGATGGAAATAAGAAATGACCTCAGCAGGAAGGAACAGGGGGACGAAACCAACACGATGGAAAGGAACAGAGAGAAATGCAAAGTTCTGCATTTAGGTTAAAAATTAATTGCATGAGTACCGGATGGGGTCAACCTGGTTTGGCAGCAATCCACGCGAAAATGACCTATTTGTTTGTTATTTGTAAGTCGCCCACTAGCTCATCCTGGTCCAAGCGTGTTGTGTGGTTGACACATGATCCGTAAAGTGAACACCATCTTGGCTGCATCGGGGCAAGCAAAGTGTCTCTGGTCTAGACCGTCACATGGCCTGTGTGCTCAGAATTGGTCAGGCCTGTCTGAAATGCCATGTTCATCTTGGATGTGACAGAGGAAGAAGATTATTTAGAGAGGGGAGCACAGGGCTGAGGGAGCAGCCCAGCTGGTAAAGCTCTTTCTCTGCAGCAGGAGGACTTGAATTTGACCCCGGCACCCATACGAAAAGAAACACATGGCTCATGCTGGCAATCCAACGGCAGGGAGCAGGAGATGGCAGACCCCTAGCATTTGCTGGAGCAGAATAGTTCCAGGCCAGTGAGGGGCCCTGTCTCAGGAAAATAAAGGCTGTCCTATGACATCCGTATACACCTCACACACATGCACATATGCCCCCCTACAATTCACATACACACACATGAACACTCATACATGTACACAGACACACAGAAAAAGAGGAGGGGGAGAACATGTTCTGGGAATGGCAGGCAGACAGTGCAGAGCTAAGCCGCGCCTCTGAAGCAGTCTGGAGACAGTGGAGAGCTATGGTCCAGAAGGACAAAGTCAAAGGGAATATGAATACTGCTGCAAATACATAATGAGCCACCACACGGGAGCCAAAGTAGGCCTCCTTATGGACACGTTCACGTGCCATATCCACCTGGGTTCCTCTGTTGGACCCACGTGACACATAAGCCTCATGTGCCCACTACATTCCCACCACAGATCCCAGTTTTAGACTCTCTCTGCCGTGTTCCTGCTAGAAAGTAAAGAACTAACAACGGCTTGTCGTTGTTACAACAATCCAAGCCATACTGCTCATGATGATTTGGCCTCCTGTAAAGTTTGCTGGCTGGAGAAGTGTCACAGTTTCTTGTCCTATTTGCTCAGCTGGCGTCTTAGCAGGGCTGGAGCCTGGTGTGGGAAACACACAGCTATTCCTCACTGCTGTGCTCCTGGTCTTCCGTGTTCTTATTTGCTTCTTACCAGAAAGTGTGGTTCCCCCACACACCAAGATGAAATGGTCAAAGGCAAGAACTGGGTAGATGTGTTGGTACAGAAGTCAGCAAAGCAAGCTTGTCAGCTGGCTTTAGTTCTAGGCTATTCCTGATGGAGGCCGAGTTCCCCAAAGGGTTCATCATAGCTCACTGGAACTCTGTCCTGGGGACGGGGTCAGAGGGTGGTCTTTGCCCTGTCTGGTTCCCAGTGTTCTGTGTATCTGGAGTCCTTTTCTAGAATGGAAGCCAGATTGTCTTTTGAGGTCCCTGGACAGGATCATCCAGGTCCCGGCAGCCACCTCTCATCATCATGGAAATGATATATCCACCAAGAATGGAGCTACCTGCTTGCTCACAACCTCGCTCTGATGTGTTGTTTGCCAACTGAGTGACCTTGAGCAGGTTACCTAACCTCTCTGCTCAGCATCTTCATTAATAAAACAAGCCAGTAATGAGTCCACAGTCCACAGATTCCCGAGACAAGAAGTGGGAGGTGAGTGAGAGAATAGCCATAGGTCCTGAGCTCACTGCTGACCACACAGCAAGCCACAGTGCTGGTTAATGGGTGATTCAGTCCTTGCTCTCCTGTATTACAGAATTACTGATGTCCCTGGGCAGGGACAAGATGAGGTGCAGGTATGGCAGGTATGCACAGTGTCATTGTGTGCCAGCAATGCCACACCCTTCCCTTCCAGTTCAGAAAGAGTCCTGGAAGCAAGTGAGAGCAAGTCACACCCGAAGGAGTAACCACAAGCAGGCACATCCTAATTTAAGAAGCAAATGATTGGGGAAATTGACCACTTTGTTTTTAGGAAAAGCTACTGACCTTGTACACTACATCTAATCACACCTGAACTCAGTCAGGTACTGGTGACATCAAGACTGGGGATTTCTGGGGGTTTGATTCAGCAAGTCTTAGGAACACTGAACTCCTTTTCATGTTTTCTGCAACTTTGAAAAACAGTTCCAGAAAATAGAACTCAGAGTTATTTTGGGTATTTGAGCTCCCTATAAAGAGATTCAATAAAAAAGTTGAACTGTCCTACAGTGGGCACGCAGAGGTATTGCTCTGTCATTAGGAAAAGTGCCTGCAGCAAGGACCTGGGATGCCTAGGCAGAGCTGCTCTTGGCGACCCTGAGAGTGAGCCCAAGGCTCTCCCTCTGCCTGCCTCCCCCTCTCCCAGGCCTTGATGACGCTGATTGGGATGTCAGCTGAAGTTGATGGAACTATCCTACTACCTGAAGCAGAACTGAGAAGCAAACTGTTAGGGACAAACCCTCTTTTCTTTCACTCCCTCCTCTAGGCTGGGTGGTGGTCAGGGACAAACACTGAAGGTCAAAGCCTTGGTCTTCCAAGGGCTTTCCTGGATGGTCCTGGAGAAGTATGTGTATGGTAAGAAGGAACCTCTAATAGTGACGTGATAGAATCATAGAATCCCGAGAGGCAGCATTTCAGATCTAGCAGCAATTTTACCATTACATTAAACACAACGGAGCACTTCAATCTCTACACATCCTCACTGCTGGTGACAATATGCCAGGGGTTACAGGAAAGGGTTTAGGCCATGTAGTCCAATGAACATACAATGTAAGCCCCACATTACTTAATTTTCTTTCTTTCTTTCTTTCTTTCTTTCTTTCTTTCTTTCTTTCTTTCTTTCTTTCTTTCTTTCTTTTTTAATGCTGAAGATTGAACCAGGACCTTGTGCATTCCAAGTGCATGATCCCCGCCACTAAACAAAAGCTTTCTAGCAATCAGCATTGAAATGGGACAAAGAAAGATGAGGGTATAAAAGAGTGTTTTCCTGGCAATGTGTGAAGTCCTGGATTTGATTAAAAACAGCACACGCATACACACAGACACACACACACATATGAGACAGACACACTGACAAACACATATACTCACACACATACACTAAAGAAGTGAATGAGATTAATTTTATAACTTCAATATATATCTAATATATCAAATATGTCATCAATATAAAGCATTGGTGAGTCATTTTACATCTTCTGTGTTGTTATTACAGTCAGATGTGGACTTCTCTAACTACCATCAAGGGACATTTTGGTACCATCAGCTACATCTGATAGGTAGCATATTACTGTATGAAAGTTCTAGGCGCCAAACCATCCTAGAGCTCCCCAGCTCTCTTTACTAGCATATGACCTCAGGCCAGTTATTTAACATTTCATTATTTGACTCGTCTATTTCAGAAGCAATTGTTATAATACTCATTACTAAATGGCCATAATAAATAATAATAATAGGGTCTCTGTTGAAAGTTAGCACAAGGATTAAGTGGGCTAGTAGAATTAGTATGTATAAGACATGTAGAGCAGTGCCTGGCACATAGCAAGCGTCTAGAAGTTCAGCTCCTCAGCTCTGTCACATAGAAAGGACAAGTTTTTGTTTCTTTTTTATGGCTAAGACTCAAATGTATATTAAATACCTACTTTGAGGCAGGCAAGCTCATAATCTCATTAAATTTCCCAATATCCCAAAGAGGGAAAATTTATTGCCATGTTTTAATAATGAGGCTCAGAGTGCCCGTTTAATTTTTCTCAATTGACACAGCAAGCACACAGCAAAACAAGAATTCAGACCCAGAGCTCTCAACTCCAAGGCCATGTTCCTTCCACCAAATCATGTAGCCCAAGAAAAAGCAAGGTGATCAGGTCTCATAGTTGTGATTCTGAGCTGTTTCCTTATTCTTCTGGGCTCTTGTATTTCATCAACAGTGGAGGTCTAAGATCATGAATGGATGCCAGGACATTTCGGTACCATAATGGATGTAGGGACATTTTTGTAGGAAAAGCCAGGGTCAAAAGTAACAAACACACACACACACCCCAAAGGGACATTTGTGTGTGTGTGTGTGTCCCTAAAGATGCCTTAGCATCTGAGCTACAAAGAAGGTGGAAGGAATGGGAGTTATTGAGAACATAGCACCCAGCTCCTGGCCAGCTTCTTCCCCTTTTGTGTGTCCTTGGGCCCTTGGGTCCTCCCTACTTTGAAAGAAAGAAGCAGGCATTCTGGCAAAAGGCCGTGTCCAAATGTTTCCCCCTGGTTCCCAGGCTGTAGTTGAGAGGTAAGCAGAGGAGGAGGCCTAGAAGGAAAATGAGAAACCCAGGAACCAGGATCCAGTTACAGAAAGAAAGGTGGAAAAGAGAGATAGCACCAGCAAGAGCACTGGAGAACAGCAAGGCAGCAAAAAGGGCTTTTAGCGATAATTAATAATTAACATTTCTAATGATGTCCCGGCGACAGGAAGAGGCCAGCATGGGGGCTCTGGGGCATGGCTCTGGGTGACAGTGACCTCCAGGAGGGCTAGCAACCTGACCCTCATTAGCTTTCACAAGTCCCCATGTTTGTGTAGCTGGTGGGCTTCTTGCTAGTGAGATAGGAAAGCTGGGGCTGTGAGGACCAGAACATTCTTTTCTGGGACTCTAGATCTGGCTCATCTAAATGTGCGGTTTCAGGAAGGGGGTATTCTAGGTCCTAGAACTTTCCTCATGAGCAACAAAATGCTGAGAACCAAATGGTAGGCAAGGGCAGGATGTGATGGCGAGGCACACCTGCCTGTGTGGGGACCATCCCAGGGCAGGGACAGTGAAGGCCAAAGCCACAGTAAAGATGACAGTGGTGATGGACAAATAAGTGGTAGTGGGTATTACTGAATGTTTGCAACCTCTCAAAATGCCCACGTGACTACTTTGGAGATGAGGCATTTTCAGAAGGAATTGAGGTTAAAATAAGTCATAGAGGTGGATCCTACTCTGCCTTGTAAGAGGAGGAGACATCAGAAGTCACTTTCCTCCTGTGAACACAGAAGAAAGGCCGTGTGAGGACACACCAAGCAAACCATATTGACAAGTCCCAGGAGAAAAGACCTCACCAGGGACCTAACAAGAACCTTGACCTTTGCAACCAGAGCTGTGTATCTGCTATTTAGATGCTCAATATGTGGTATTTATTATGGTAGCCTGTTCTGGCTAATACCATGGTATGTGAAAGCCAGCCTGAAAACTTAAAGATTAATCATAGACCCTAGGTGACTAGAGTTCCCAATTTGCCCAGAAGGAAAAGGAGCAGGTCTATCAGGGCTAAGATTGTGTGTCCCAGGCAAGCTGCATGGCTGGCCACCCTAGTAGTAGTAGCAATAGCAGTAGATGCAGCCTAATAACTAGCTGACATTTTACAGTATACTTATTTAATTTGCTTTGGAGCAGCCTGTCCTCTAGGGACATGGGATGCCCTAAGTCCTGCAATGCATACGGTGCTTTATGGACACGTAGCATTTCGCAAACACAGCTGCCGTGCTAACCTGAGCCAGCTCTTTGCCCGCCAAATTCTAGCTTGGCCCCTTCTATGCCAAAGGCCAGTGTGGACTCAGCCAGCTGGAGGGGCCCTCTCCTGCCAAGGCCCTGGGTCTTGGAGACCTCTGATTGCCTTCCTACATACTGAGTGGACACCCAAGACCTCGCCCGCACAGCTCTGAATCCTTCGATGTGTGGTCAGATCTGGGCTGTGGCAGGGTTGAGGATGCTCCTGAAGATTATGAGAAAGACTCGTGTCCAATGTGCTCAGTGGTTCCTCTCTGTCTACTGATATTTATGTTTATCTGGTGTAAAATGTTGTTTTGGCATAATGCCAAACTAACAAAAAAACCTTCAAGAATTAAACAAATATTTTCACATCTCCTTTACCAATTATTTATGAGTCATCCTTTTGCTTAATAATTTTCTTGCATTTGTTTTTGTCTTTAAAAATAATCTTTCTTAGTGTGTCTGACAAAATGATAGCAGAACCTATGGGGGACAGTAGTCAGATCATATAATAAATATATAAATATGTACCTATACTATGGCTGCCTGACAGCTGCTTACTGATAGAACTGTGTCCTCCCTACTTTTGGTGACAAAGACCAGGGTCACCTGAGCTGGGACTGGAAATGAAGGGGCTGCCTGGGATGAGGGCAGCTAAGTTTTGTGGGATAATGGAACCTTCTGCACCCTGATTGAGCTAGTGATTAAGAACGTACATGTCTGTCACAAGTCACCCACCCTAATGTTCACTTACACACCATGCATAGAACTAACCACTATATAATCGTGGCTAAGCATATACTCACATCAGGTGGTACATATGACTGTGGCAAGTTTATATTTCAGTGGAGCTGATTTTTAAATCAGCTAACTTTTCTTTTGAAACAGGGTCTTACTATGTAGCTCTGATTGGTTGATAGTTTGTAGGACAGGCTAATCTTGAACTTGGAGCTATCTTTCTGCCTCTGTCCCTGCAGTGCTAGGATTAGAAGTGTGTGCTGCCATGACTAACTAAAATCTCATCATTTTTAAAGTATAGACAAAAGCCAAAACCTGAAGGAATTTAGTTGTTGGTTTGCTGTCCTTAGTTGCTGTATGTTTATATAGCACTTGTTACACTGCTGTCTTCTGGTTTGGACACTCTGCAAAATTTGCTTGTTTGATCCTCAAGAAAAGCCTGTGGTGTGAAGGGCCATCAGGGTCCCCATTTCATGGTCAGGAAAAGAGGCTGGCTAGTGGCCTAAGATGGCGCTACTAAATAACAAGACGTGACTGAGCCCAAGTGACTGGCACTAAGACCTAGCTCCTCCACATCATGATGAACTGGTTGATAACACAGTAGCTCAAGGCCAACTCATGTATCAACTGTTGCCATGTGGGAGAAGAGCCCCCTGAGACCCTGGGTCCAGCCAAAGATCACTGTGAAGTCAACTGTTTAAGGGCTCTGCTACATATCCTAACTCTCCGACTCTGTCAGTTTCTCTAATTGCCCCTTCTTAGGAGGTATCCTTTGGTGCCTGCTAGCCTGGCTCTGAACACAGAACTGGTTGTCTGAGCCACTCTGTCTGTCCCTGAGAGATATTAAAAGAAAATAAATACCAGCATGGGACTTCCTGAAGCACCGTGTTTCCTCGGGTTCTGTGTACTTCCTGTAAGCCAGCACTCTACTGTGGGGACCAGGTCTCATATACTGCAATTTGTTGTGAGATGGGCCCTCTTTATGCTCATTTTCTCATGTAAAATAACAGGTTAGATAACATTAAGAGTACTTGGCCTATTGAGTCATGGACCACTCACAGATGAACTTCTAACATATCAGGAAATCTTGACTATTGGACATAAAGTGTTCTGTGTATGTTGAGGGGGTGCATAGAGCATGCCTAATACTCAAAAAGATCAATTTTCCTCTACAGTGCCTCCACATTTGCTTTCCCGGAAATACTATGTTCCCACCCCCATGTGTGTGCACACCCCTGCCTGCTGAGGCCAGAGATCAATATTGAGTGCCTTCCTCTATTGCTTATCACCTTATTTTTGAGGGCAAGGCTTCTCATTGAACCCAGAGCTTACTGTTTCAGCTCCAACTCCCCTTTCTCAGTGCGAGAGTTATAGATGTGACATAGATCTTCTGAACCCAGCTCCTCAAGTTTGCCTAGCAAGCATTTACCCAGTGAGGCATCTCATAATCCTGAGCCTAAGAAAATAGACATCAAATTACCAATAATCCAATTTTAAAAATGGAGTTCAGATCTAAACAGAGAATTCTCAACAAAAGAATCTCAAACGGCCAAAAGACTCTTAAAGAAATGCTCAACATCCTTAGTCATCAGGGAAATGCAAATCAAAACAAGATGGTGTCTGAGATTCCATCTTACACCAATCAGAATGGCTAAGATCAAAAACACTAATGACAGCTTATGCTGGAAAGGATGTGGAGTAAGGGGAACAACCATCCATTTCTGGTGGGGGTACAAATTTGTACAGTTGCTATGGAAATCAGTATGGCTATTTCTCAGAAAATTAGGAATCAATCTACCTCAAGACCCAGCAATACCACTTTTGGGCATATATCCAAAGGAGGCTCACTCACACCACAAGGACATTTGCTCAATTATGTTCATAGCAAAGTTATTCGTAATAGTCAGAACCTGGAAACAACTTAGATGCCCCTCAACCAAAAAATGGATTAAAAAAAATGTGGGACGTTTACACAATGGAGTACTACTCAGTGGCAAAAAAACAATGACATCTTGAAATTTGCAGGCAAATGGATGGAACTAGAAAAAAACCTTCCTAAGTGAGGCAACCCAGAAACAGAAAGACAAACATGGTATGTACTTACTCATAAGTGGATACCAGGTATAAAACAAAGGATAACCAGCCTATAGTCTACAGCCCCAGAGATGATAGAATCTTCTTCCAGAAACAGATGGAAGAAGATGCAGAGATCCACAACTAAACACTGGACCAACCTCCCAGAGTACAAACAAAGTGAGAAAGGAACGATAATATGAACAAAGGGGTCAAGACCATGATGAGGAAACCACAGAATCAGCTGACTGGAGCAAGTGGGAGCTCACTGACTCCGGACTGACAGCTGGGGAACCTGCATAGGACTGAACTAGGCCCCCTGAATGCAGGTGACAGTAATGTGGCTTGGGCAGTGTGTGGAGCCACTGGCAGTGGGACCAGGCTCTAACTCTAATGCATGAACTCACTTTGTGGAGTCCATTCCCTATGGAGTCACTGGCTCAGCCTAGGCACCGGGGTGGCGGGAGCGGCTTGGTACTGCCTCAATAAGATGTTGGGACAGACTTAGTTGATTTCCCATGGGAGGCCTTATCTTCTCTGAGGAGCAGAAGTGGGATAAGACGTAGGGAAGGGGACAGAAGGAAGAGAGGAGGGAGGGGGAACTGGGATTGGTATGTAAAAATAAATATTTTTAAAAATTGTCATATTTATTTGTGTGTGTGTTTGCCTGAGTGTACCACACTACATGTGAAGAAGTCAGATGACAACTTGTGGGAGTCGGTTCTCTCCTTCACCACATGGGTTCCAGGGACTGAACTCATGTCACCAGGCTTTACCCACTGAGCCATCTCACTAGCCCTTAAACTTGTGTCTTAATCTTAGTTTTCATATTGGATACTGGCCTGGAAGGTTCATTTCCAAAGAATGATGAAGGAATCTGGGACTTGTGTGTCAGAGCAAGCACTAACGCACATCTCCTGATTCATTGTTTCATCCTGGGACTTGTGTGTCAGAACAAGCACTAATGCACATCTTCTGATTCATTGTTTCATCCAATCTCCACCTCTTGCCTGTGTTATTTCAATGAGAGATATTTTCCCCATAGTTCCCAAGTGTATTTGGAGCTTCTTTATTGCTCTGGACCTGGCACAGCTCCTAGCACACAGTAGGGACTCTACAATCAATAAATAAAGTGATAGTGAGTTGAGGGCCTATGTAAGGTCTGGGAATAGGAATGGGAGATGCAAAGCTGAGCCCCAAATCAAGAACGCTGAGTCGTGTCTCAACATGTCTGCACACAAGGCCACTTCCTTTTGGCCCTACCTTTCCTACTTGTAAATGAGGGAACTAAGGCTGGCTAAGTGTCATGGCTACATCTGGAATTAAAATCTCAGGATGCAAGAGTATGCTGCCATTGAGTTAGGGTGAGAGTGCCCGAGAGTCCCTCGCCCTAAGGAGGCCTCTAAGAGAACTGGTTGTCTACTTTGGCTCATCCTAGTCACTTCCATTTCCACCCCTCGCCCCCACGCCGTGCCAGTTTCCGGGGGTCAGGACTTTGGGAAGAGTTGAGCCAGGTGGTTCCAATCCAGATTCCCTTGAAGTGGCAGTCAAAATACCAACAGGGCCACTGTCACTTGAAAAGACTGAGAGCTCTGCTTTGAGGCTTACTTCCATGGCTGGTGGCTGGTGGCTTGGGTCCTTGTCCCTTGGGTCTCTCTATGTGAGGCTCACAAAGTGGTAATAGGTTTTCCCCAGACCAGCAGATCTGTAAGGCAGACAGTTCCAAAGATGGAAGGTGCACTCTTCATCCAAACCTAGAAACAGTGCCCCATCCATCTGGTGTATCTAGTGGTCGTGGACCATCTCTGTATATGAGATCGCCTACACAGGACATGACTCTCAAAGGCAGGAATCATTGGGGACCATCCAGCAGACAAGCCTCCATATCCAAGCTGACACCCAATCCAGACCAGTTTTGTTACTTCCTCATAATTTTCTGGGGAGGGACACCCCAGTAGGGACATATGCATGAGCTAGTCAGTGTCAACAGAACGCCCTGCCTGCTCCTTCACAAACCACCTCCAAGTATCCGTCAGTTCCTGGCAAAGTCCAGTTTCCCAGCAGAGTTCTGGGAGTGGGTAGCACTTCCTGAGGCTTTGGAGGGTCTCCCTAAACAATTCAAAAAGCCTCAACTTCCTGGGGCACAGTGAGCCAGGTCCCTGGCTTGACCAGAATGCTCTTATCCACCCCGATAAAGAAATCTAAATATTGTGGATGATGATAAAGAAACCTGCAGTAGGTAAATCCACTGCTGACGGTGTGTGTGAGGGCTGCTAAGGTTGTACGCTCTGTGTTAGGGGCTGTGTGTCTGCTGCCCACTGCTGCACTAGGAGACATGGCAAGGCCCAGGGTTATCAGTGACTTAACGGGTGCCTTTGCTTCACTTACTAAGGCAGGATAAAACATTACTAAGCTGCATAAAACATTTTAGGAAGTTTTTAAAAATTCCTCATTTTTAACAAAGCAAGCTTTCTACAGAACTTCCATCTAATTAGGAAATTAAATTAAGCAGGCCATTTCACTTCCTCGGTAAGTGGGATTAGATTTCTTGCAGCAACACGAGCTCCTTCCTCCATTTCCCTGACATCTGCATTTCCCTCCCCAACCCCCACCCTCTGGGCCTGGGATTCTGGGTGAGTGAGAAAGTGTGGGTTCCAGGTTCTGATCCGACCCTTTCCACCATCACATTGGTGAAGCTCTTTCCTCACCTGTGCACAGTATTCTTCAGCATCTTCCTATCTGACCATCACCTCCCTGGCAATTTAAAAAAAAAAAAAACTAGCAGTCCAAGATGCAGGTCAGATGCTAGCCTCCCTGCAGAGTCTCTCTCACCTTTATGGAAGAAGTAATTTCTCCATCCTTTGTGATCCTGTAGTTAGCAGATGTTAGCCCATTGGGTATGTGTATGTACATCCTGTCTCTCCTATCAGACTCTGAATTCTTTGGGAAAAGGGGCCTGGTCCTTCTTATATCCCTTAGCATTGTGCGTAGCACATAGTAGGTGATGCTACTATGGTTTCCTGGCACACAGTAGGTGCTCTATAAGCATGGTTTCTGGGGAAACCAAAGACAAGGTTATCCAGCACACAGGTGTATTGGCTGCCCTCAGCCAGCAGGGGGAGCATGTTAGTTCCTTAAATTAAGACGCTAATACTGTGCTTCAGATTTTGAGGACTGAAGGATGGGTTTGCTGAAGAGAGAGGCCCTGCAGGGTTGAGGTGAGAAAGAGCCTACCGGTTCTGAGTAGGAAGGCTGCCCTCAGTTTGGATCTCTCAGTAAACAGGACAACAAGAACAGAGAGCACCCTTCATGATAAATTCCAAGCCTTGCCTATCTCCAAGACCAGGAAGCTGCATGCAGTTACAACGGGAATACATTCTTAATTAAACAGTGTGTAACTTGGGGCATTAAGTCTATGATAAATTGGGAGATAGGGACCCGCAACCTCATTTCTTTTAAGGATATTTAATTATAAACTTATGTAACAAAATTACAGCCTTATTAAAATGGTTTCTCACTGAAGCCCTCTGAAAGGTGAGGTGATGCCAACAGGAAAGGTGCTGGAAGGGCTCTCTATGTTCAGTGGGCTCTGTTCAGAGACCAGCAAGATCAGATAAAACCTCTCCCTGTGGAAAACAGTCCCTCAAGGAGGGTGGCCTCTCTCTACCGAGTTCCACGGGGCCTGACCCCACAGAGCCTGGAATGCCAGGCAGCTGGGATCCTGTAAGACATCAGCTAGCATCTGTGGCTGTCAGTCACTCACATCTTAGTGTGATTTGTACCAATCAGCTGTTAAAATTTCCCCCAAATGAATAAGGAAAGGATGATCTAGCCTAAAAAGAGTCAGTTTGGGTGTTGATATGAAGAGACAGTTTTGGAGCGTGGGATACTCTGGAGGGAGATGGGTCGGAGTGATGAACCTTTGTCGGAGGGTCTTGGGTAGCCAGACAGTAACACGATAACCAGAGAGTGTGAAACAGAGGGCACCAAGAAGTAGAAGACCATGATGAGAACAGTACTGACAGCTGTTCCTGATCCTACAAGGTTCTGCCCAGGAACCAATGGGTCAGGTCATGTTTTCTAGCTTTTCACTGAGAAAAATACAGCCTCTTGTCTTGTCTGGTGAGTTACTATCTTCCCAACATAAGATGCCTGTCCATTCTGGTAGCTCAGCCTTGGGGTATATGTCTCATATTTTCAGGAGCAGGAGACCCAGCCTCCATAGCAGGGAGAAAAGGGTTAAGTATTCTTTTCACTCCCCTTGTACACAGCGCAGACAAGAGTGTGTCACTGTGCCCGGAGCCCAGCCAGTTGTTCCTGCTGTTTTTGCTGCTGTTGCTGTTGGCTTCCGCACACATGCAGCTCTTGGTGGACAGTGGATGCTGTAGTTACAGATTTACACTGTCCCATAGGGCCAGTCTGTGACACAGGTCTCACTGCCCATTACTTACACCAAGGTCAGCTTTTGCCTCTGAACTGTCTAACAAGGAGCCGGCGGCAGTCTGAACCAAACCAACCAATCTGATCCCCAGGTAAGCTGCCCCTTCTGAGTCACTGTGAGGATTGAACTGGTGCTCCACGGGAAGGGACAGCCATCGTGAGGGACATGGCTTTCTGGAGCAGAAGGTAGGAAAGAGGTGAAGTGCCAGCTGCCTGTGATAAATGAGAGAACACTGGCCTGCTCTGCTCCAGGCACTCTGGCTGTGTATGCTAACCCTCATTTCCTCTCCTGACAACCAGAGGTCCCCAGTGCAGCTGCTGGGAAGACACGTGGCCATGTGCCCAGCTCAGCACCTGAGGCCAGTGGGATCCTGTTCGGTGGACAATAACCTCTTTTCCTCAAGTATTTTCTCATACCCGCTCCCACAGAAAGGCCTGAAATACCAGCACTGCTGGGAGTTAGCAATCACATGGCTCTGCTGATTTCCCCGGAATCAGGAAGAAACACAGTACAATGGTAGGTCAATGAGAGGGTAGGAGGCTCACCCTGACACCTCACAACTGCCTAGCCAGCAGCCCAGTTATCCTGCCTTCATTCACTCTTGCAAAGGCATCGGTTTGGCAGTGATGCCTTTTACCTCCTCCTGTCGTGGCCACAGACTCACCTGTGCAAGCGTGTAGCCTGCCCCTCCTACCAGCAGGTCCCAGACCCTGAGCCTGGGCCTGCCTTCTCTGTATAAGAGCCGGACTCTAAATTCCAATGTGAGAGCCAGTTCCTGGAGCCTGTCCAAGTGTGGGTGAGTGAGAACAGGCAGTTTATAATCCCGAAATGCTAATCTACCTTTCCAGGTTCTGAATGTGGTGGAGGAAGTAATAAAGTTGGAGAACAGAAGAGGGCCCAGGCCTGAATGACCAATTAAACCCCTTTCTAAATGGCCACGAGCTATATCGGTAGAATGCAAGTTAATTACCAGAATTAACAAACTCCACCAAAAAGCCCAGGCACTAAAACTACATCAAACCTGGATACCAAATGTGAGCCTATCCTTTTCCACCTCACTTAGATTTTTTATATAGATCTCCCACCACATTGAACCAAGCCTTGACTCTGATAGAGTTCATGACTGGCCCTGGATAGATAGAAGAGGCATCAATGGTGGGGGGTTGGGGTGGGATGGGGGATCAAGGGTGATGGGAAACCACAGAGGGGGCTGGGAAGGCCTTAGAGGTAAATGGATAAAAGGTCAGTCATGGGACCTCTTCTCTCCTGCCTCTGCCTTCCAATCCTGCATCTAGTGAATAGAGTCTTCATGGATGGGTGTTCCCTGATCTCAGCCCACCTGCCCCAGGAAGACCACAAAGGCAAAATCCACAACTTCTGAGAACATTAAGCCCTAAGAAGCTAATGCAGTTGGCTGAATGGACAGTGGGCAACTTGGATACCTGAGTGGAATAGCCTCTTTAAAGGAGTGGCCTAGACGAGGTGTGTGCCGAGTCACAGGAATGGGCAGACCTGAGAGAACGTTGCAGATAAAGGGACTGGTAAATGCAAAGGCCTTGTGTGAAGAGAAAGAGGTCAGGGCAGCTGCAGGTAGGGAAGAGACAAAAGAGGTGTGAGGGCCTGAGGCTGTGAGGCCTGGGGAGTCAGAAGGGGGAAGAGTGGGTGAGAAGATGCCGGATCAGTTGTCAGAACCTGGATTGGAATGCTAGGGACTGTAGGATGCATGACCTTGAGGAGGTCCTTTAGCCTCTGAGCCTCAGTGTCCTTGCCTTTGAAATGGGAACGATGCTGTAATAGGACCAAGTTCATGTACTGAGTGTGAAGAATGAATGAGAGGAGCCAGGCCAAGTGCTTGGCAGAGCACCTGGCACAGCACCTGGCACAGTGGGCACTCCATAAAGTCACCTTCTTATACAGAAGGTCACAGCACCAGCCCAGGTCCCTTGTCACCACCCAGAAAGCCACCAGGTGGCGGTCTTTTTAGCTTTTCTGGATAGTGTGGTCAAGACTGTTTGTTCTGCCATTGTTTTCACACAGCAGTAAAGTGCAGACCCAAGGCTCCCCCTGAAATAGGTGGATTCAGAGTGACTGAAAAGATGCAGCAAGGTCTGCGTGGCTTCCAAAGCGAATGCTCTGGGACGAAGACGAGCCCCATGTCAGACCTGGGCCTTAGCTTCGGCTGCACTGAAACCAGCAGGGCGCAACCTCAGCCTCTAGATCTCAGCTTCCGGATCAACACACCTGGGTTGTCACAAGGCCCATCCATGGTAGAGACTGTGTGTGCTACAGCTACAGTGGGATGGACGGACTTTCCCAGCTTTTCTATTTATGTGTGGCTTCCTTTAGTCCAGATTTATTATTATTATTATTATTATTATTATTATTATTATTATTATTATTATTATTATTATTCTGTGAAATGGATACAACAGCAGAATCACAGGTTTGTGGGGGCAAATTAAAGCAGACGTGTGTGTGCCCAGTAGCCTCTCAGGGTTACCAAGCTCTGTAAGGGAAGGGTCAACTAGTGACCCAGGCTGGGCTGGCTTTTGGTTGAGGTGACTGCGGGGAGCTGCAGGGAAAGAACATTTGACTGAGGTGAGGATGAGAGGGGGTTACAGGTTAGTAGAAGCATGACCTCAGGTTTCACAGCGCCCCTGCTGGCAGGAGGTTGCAAAATGCAAAAGAAGAGTCCTGAGTTTCACCTCTCCAGCCCATTGTTAGTCTTTATCTCTTTCTCAGCACGATTTGGGCATCAATTCCCCGCTGTGCTGTAAGCTCCTTGAAGGCAGAGAGGTCTTATTTATCTTTGTTCCCCCGTGGCCTAACGGAGCTTGCACCTAACAAGCCCTGGATAGATGCTTACTGGTGAGCAATCCATCCTGGGCCATTCACCGAATTGGTTACTTTCCAGGCGACCCTGGGCGATGCACTGAGCCGGAACTCCACTGGCCAGCTTTGGAATTGGATACTCTGCCTCCTGACCTGGGGATGCTGGTGACTCCTTGCTGATATCCTTACTTGTAAAAGTGGGCACCAGAAAAGGCAGAAAGGCACCGGTACATCTGATGATGATCCTGAATTTCCCATTTGCTTGCAACCTGTCCCTCCTGCCAGGGAGTCTCTGGGGAGGGTGGAATGGGGCATGGGTGCTGGGTAATTGCTGAATGGAAGGAACAAACGTGGGGGTGGATGACCCATTGTGGAGAAAAAAGCCTGCATGGGGGAAGGGACAACACCTGGCAAAAGGGAGCCCAGCCTAGCCATGGGAGGATTTTGGCGGTCCTTCAGAGCCCATTTTCTCATCTCAGCCACAGAAAAAATATAAACATTCTCATGTTTGTCATAAAGCATCGCGCCTGACACGCAGGTGTGCAGGTACTTGAAGAGTAAGCACATGGGCTACTGGGATGTGGTTTTGTATCCATGAGAGCAGCTCTGAGGCAACTTCCTGCAAAAAGTGCTCTGGACTGGGAAGACTAGTATACCCCCACCTTGATCTAGGGGTCACTCCACAGAGAGCCATGCTTTGTCACCTCCTTACACAATTTCGTATGTGCCAGCACAGTGCACTTACATTTATTAGTTTTGTGTACTTACATATTTTAGTTTTTACCCATCACACATCCTCCTCACCCCACACACATAATAGAAGTAAATTTGGTGAAAATGAGGCCTCCAGGAGGCTGTGCACTCTTATCTGAGGTAGTTTGTGCTCCTGAAGTGTGTTCGTGCTTAAGGAGACTATGCAAGACCAATCCACAGGCTTATTTGGGATTTCTTCTGTGTTTGTTTCTGAGGCAGGAGCTTACTGTGTAGCTCAGGCTAGCCTTGAGCTTATCTTCCTGCCCCAGCTTCTCCCGGGATAGGGCTGCATGCATACCACTGCCCAGGTCGCTCTATAGGCTCAGTGGCCCGTGTTTAACATTTTGAAAGGCTAGCTTCCGCATCTCCTCTGCTCTAAGAAAAAGTGTGGCCTTTGTCCCTGAAGGTCCAGTCAACCCAAGGGCCCAGAATGTGTGCTCTGTCCTTATTCTGCCTCCCCCAGTGCACCAGCCACTCACACCAATGGCCAGCCTGGGCTGTGTGCACCGGAACCCGGCAGTCTGTTAGGGGACTCTTGCTATCTGAACCTCTGACCTGCCTCACTAGGTCTGCCACGCCTCCCTGGCCTTCTCTGCCCTTAGCCCTGGAGATGCTGGGTTAGGACTGGTGCATGCTGAGTCTTCCTTCAGCTGCCTGCGTCCTGGTCCCACACTCGTGATTGCCTTCATCCAGCTAGAAAGCCAGTCACTCTCCAGCTCTTAAAGACCTCCAGGGGAGCCATTTCTACAACCTCTGCAGGAAGTCTTGTTCTAACATCTCAACTCTCAGGGAGAAGAAAGCCTGCTTTTCACGAAGTCTTGGCTCCTTTCTGTCGCAATAAGAGCGGAGTTGCTTCTATTTTCTACCTGTCTGAGCTATACATAAACAAATCTAATGCCTCCTGATTTTCTCCTGCCTTGCTAGAATGTGGACCAGTAGCTGGGCCCCTGGGCAGCTCTCCTCTACAGTGTGCACAGGCTGGCTAGAAGGATGTGGGCTGCCTCTCTGAGGCCTGAGCGGGTAGCATCAAGGCAGAAGTGGTGATGTGGAGAAAAGGCCGAGCAAGGGTGTCCAAGGCTCCCTTGGGTACCTAGACGTGAATTGACTGACACTGATTGAGAGCCTGTTGTGGGCCAGGCCCTGAAGATGTTTATGGGAAATAGAAACCCAGGTCTCCACCCTCAAGAATAGCACCATGAAATAATCAATTACTTACTCAACTCTGATCAGGATGTACTGATCTGGACTCGAGAGACCAAATTTTCATTCCAGCTATCTTTCATTAGCTGTGCTTTTCTGGGCAAGGCATGTCCCCTCTCTGAGCCTTGTCACAGGTACGCATTAATGAGGATTGCCTTATTCTGTAAAGTGTCGTTTAAACTAAATGATTAGTAGATTGGGGTAGGAATATATGAAGGCTGAAAGACCTACAGCCCTGACCTGGAAAATGAGAATACTGTACACTTAAAGGCTGGGGAGAAAGGGATGAAACTGAGCATCTTCCCCAGGAAGAAAAGGCAGGAGGAAGTGACTCGTGGGCACAGAGAGCAGAGGAAGGAAAGGGAGAAGATGGATGCTGTCATTTATGGTACACCCACTACGTGCCAGGAGCTCTGCTGAGTTCTGTGCATACGTCACCTGACATGTCCCCTTTTTAAAGCTCTTATAACCCCATTTGACCTTGCACCTGGCAGGCTATAACACATCTACACTCACACACACACACACACACACACACACACACACTCACACACACACACACACACACACACACACCCCTCATAGCCCAGGACAGAACTTCTCCAAAATTCATCCTATCTGTGCCAGGTAGAGGATGGGGTTTCAGGACAAACCAGAAAGGAACCAAAAAGTACTCAACAGCTCCTGGTTAGTGAGCCCAGGGCAGAGTAACCAGAAAGTAACCCATGTGAATATCAAACACAGGTTCCTCTGTGAGGTGACATTGGCCTTTGTTCTCCTGCATGCAGCCCTTCATGCAGAATCAACTCTGTCCTCCCCCTCTCTTTTTTCTATGCCCCCTCCTCTCACTCACACACACACTGGGTCTCTTTTTCATCTTCAACGCTTGACCCTTTGCTGCTCACAAGACTCGCCCAGTTTAGACACTGGAAAAAGACTTCAAACATTCTCTTCCCTCGGCTGGAGTCCCCCTTTCCTTTCTCTCTTCTGATTCTTCTCCTCTCTCTCTCTTCCTTTCCCTTCCTCTCCTGTTCACTTTCCACCTTTTCTCTCCTCCTGCAGGGTGAAACTGGCAAAGATGCCCCCAGCCCAGAAGCTCTCCTGGTGTCTGGTGATGATGAGGATGGGCTTTCCACAAACGGATGCTTTTCTTCTTACACCAGGATCACGGGCTCATGTCGGTCAGAAATCTGGCTGGGTTGGAAGTTGGAGATGCCAGACTGGAAGGGGCTAGAGCATGGAGCACCTGACTACCAAAGTACCACAGGAGAGAGGAGTTCCTGGCGGCAGATGGCAGAGGAGATGAGGCCAAGCTAGAAGATGTCAAAGAAAGCGGCATGAGGAAGTTCATGGAAGGTGAGAAGGAAGTTGATGTCAAAACTGTGGGGCAGCAGGTGGCAAAGACCCAGTCGGCCACAGGAAGGAAAGGATCTCAGAATCCTTAACCTGAGTACCAGGAAGAGAGAATGACATAGAGCTCCAGTTACTAAACCTGCAGGTACCAAGCAGAATTCTGTTGGAAGAAAAGGGTGCTTCGCAGGTGCTATGGCTTAGGTCAAAGGCCAGCAGACTAACCTTAAAATTCAATGTGAAACTTACTGTTGACCTTGAGCTCCAAAGAGCCCCGTGACATGGGGGAGTCTCTGTGGCTAAGCTATTGGAACAGGGTCCTGTCTCTATCTTGCTCCCTGCCTCAGACTCTGTCTCATCCAGCCCCTTGGGTTGCAGAGCCATTTCAACCACAACATGGAGGAACCTCCAAAGCACATTCCACACATAGCTAGATGAGCACGGAGGACCTAAGCACAGATGAACACTGGGACCAGATGCCTCCTCCAATTGTCCCAGGCTTCTCCTCAGTCCCGAGCAGCTCTGATCTTGACACCCAGCTGTCCCCAGGACTCAATAGCATCTCCCTGTTTCTTGCCCACCTTTCTGGTCTGCTCCCTGCCTGGAAGAGTTTGCCTGTAGCTGTCCTCCAGGTGTCCTGAGCTAACACTGGCCGCTTGGAAGACTCCTCTCTGTGTCTGCCATAGCTATACCCCTAAAACAAACTGTCCACCAGGGGCTCAAGCATCTCTACAAAGAAGAATTCCTGTGTATTTCCTCTCCAGACAAAAGCCCATTCTGCCCACCCGTCACTCATAGCGTGATGCTGACATGTGGTACATGTCTCCACTCCCTGAGAAAAGAGGACCACACGGAGAAGTGGCTGGCTTTTAGAAGGGGGTTTCTTTCTCACATCCCTGAAATGTCTGTCACAGTGTGTGGTTTCCCATCCACTGTTGCTGCTTCTTCAATTCCCACAAAGAATTCATTTCTTTGGGGACCAGCAATCTTAAAACAGTCCCTGTCTGCAGTTTCAAGTGTCCAAATCCCCAAGTGTCAAAATGTTTGGGATTTCTTTGGGGCTTTGCTAGTTTGGCACTGCAACTCATCTGGAGACAAAGGCTGCCCTAAACTAACACAAAACCACTTTACCCTCACACTCACTCTAGAAGCCCCGGCATGTCATTGTGGAAATATGAATGTGTCTGACTTTCCGACGTGACGCCAGACCTCACATGATGGCGCAACAAGCTTGATACCTTTCTGATTCTAAAACACCCTGGCTTCCAAACATGGACAGCATTAGAAGAATGAGAAATTCTAGAACCAGACTGTCAGCTCATTCTTTGAAAGACTCCCTGAGTAGGACACCTGTCACTTCCATTTCTCTGTCCCTTCCCCTGCACCTCTGCTCTGCTATCTCCTTACCTGTCTAGCTGTGGGAAATGCGAGATCATTATGGAGTTGTTTTGCACTGACAACCTATTCACATCTGGATGGCTAATGCTGATAATTACCGCACTGGTTACTAAATCTGTCAGGTTTAGGTGAGGTGAGGCTCCACAGCTGGGACTGCGGCTCACAGCTTCCCAGGCAGAGAGGGAAAGAGAGGTGAGAACAAAATCAAGAAAGGTGTGCTCAGATGCTTGAGATTGAGTGAGACTGGTTAATTACCAGTCGCTTGCTGTCTCCCTGAGTTGGAGTTTCTGGCTAAGGAACCCTCGCCGATTAGACAGGATCTGACAACCTGCTACTTGTTTCCACGTAAAGAGGGTGGCAGGGACTAAGGCGCAGAGGACAAGTGTGGAGACAGTCTCTTGAGTGCCAGGACCACAGCCACATGATACAGATGTCCTCTGATGGTGTGATCCATCAGAGTGCAGAGCCTTCCGCTGTCCTTTTGGAGGGAGCCGAGGACCAGAAGTGCCCTTGGGAGGGAGTCTACTTGCTGCTGGATGAAGAGTGTTAATGTGTAGCCTTGGATTAGGTTCTAACAATTCTCACACCCCCTTGTGTATACGAGAGCATCTTCCTGAGAAGCACATCCACACATTCATCAGATTCTCCCAGGGTTCAGAACGCTCTCTGATCCCTAGAGGATAATTATAAACCCTGGAGAAACAGGTGGATAATGGACAGAGCACCCAAAAGCTCAGAATTCCTAAAGATCCTGAAATTGTAATCAAAAGCCACTCACATGTAAATGTCTGCCAACTTTTCCAGAAAAAGACTTTAGTAACTTTTGCCAGGTTCTCAAAGGTTCCCCGCTGCTCAGGGTTAAGAACCTGAGCTCCTCGGTAGCCCGAGAGACCAGCTTTGTCTGTGCTTAGCTACTGCTCTTAAGAGGAGAGCACAAATACCTTCAAACAGGGCTGACAGCTCTGCTCAGTATCTGGGGGTAATGGAGTCCAGACTGGATCTGGTTGGCAAGGCCCTCTATAGCAGAATCCTCTTCGGAGTCATTTTAAGAGTCAAACACAGAAAGCATGCTCGTTAGTCCGGAGTGGTCTCAAAAGCCTTTGGAGCTGAGTAAACAGTCCCAGCTCTTTCTCCCTCGGTCAGTAGATACCCAGATCCTCCTCCTCCGAAGACCTGTGTCTGACTCTCAGAAACCCACGGGCTTATTCATAGGTCAAAATTCACTAAGTACTTGCTGAGTACCTACTATGTGCCTAGTTCTATTGTAGGTGTAAAAGAAGGAACCTGTCATTGTTGTTGACCTAAGCCAGCTTCCTGTCCCAGACACCAGTATTTGGGGTGCTGCTGACCAAGTCACTCTTCTCCATCTTAGTCGCCCTCCCACTACTACCCTTGGGTCAGAAAGACCAAAGCCATCGCACCCAATTGAACCAGCTGGTGGCAATGGAGAGAGAGCAAGCAGTTCCAGTGAGCAAAGCAGGTGGGCCAGACTCAACCCTCACGGGTGTTGCTGGAGCAAGAGCTAGGTGGGGTGGGGATTCTGCCCATGGAGGGCGCGGATGTTGGGGAGCAGATGCTGCCCGCAGTAGCCTGGGCCGCTGCGGCTGACCGCCGAGCCATGCTCGCCTGCTCCCCGCCCGCTAGGATCGTGGTGAAGCTCTGTTCCCCATACTGAGCAGTCCCGGAGAGGCGCTTGGATACGTCCCCAGGCTGGATAAAGATCGACTCGGAGCTCGCTCCACAGCGAGAAATCTCGCCATCGGCGTGGCTCGCGTGGCCGCTTCGGCCGGGCCCCGGAGACGCCTGATCGCTATCTGGGAGGCAGAGAGAAGGCAGCGCCGCCGCCACTCCCGCCCTGCGCGCAGGGTGGCTGCGGGGTCCTGGGGCTCGCCGGCCTCCCCTCCCCCATTTGGACTACCTTATCCGCGCTCCCTCCCTGGGGGCATCTGCTTCCCGCCCGC
The DNA here is from genome assembly GCA_004026605.1 of Ondatra zibethicus. NCBI lineage: Eukaryota > Metazoa > Chordata > Mammalia > Rodentia > Cricetidae > Ondatra > Ondatra zibethicus. Next base: position 131,189 of record PVIU01000817.1, read on the forward strand.
CCGGTCCCCAGTGTCCCTCCAAGGCGCCCTCTCCCCACTCGCCAGGCCCCGCTGCCTCCTGAAGGTTACGCGGCGCGGCGGCGGGGCGCGGCAGAGCACGGGGGGCACCCGCCCTCGCCGCCGCCCGCGCCGCCGCCCACCCCAGTGCCCGCCGCGCCGGGCCAGCCTGGCTGCCGGCTGCTGCCACCGCAATCCCGGCTCCTAAATCAGCGCGGGGAGGCGCCCCTTCCCCCACCCGGCTCCTCGGGCTCCCCGGGCCGCGATTGGCTGCCCGTGCGCCCCCCAAGCTTGGGCCCCGGCTCCAGCTGCCGCGCTATTGGCTGCGGGCCTCCGCCAGCCTTTACATAAGCCCGGGCGCGCTCGAGTGGAGTTGTATAAAGCGAGCGCGCGGCGTCGGGGCGGGAGGCTCGAGGCCAGCCCGGGACCAGGGCTGGGCGCTGCAAGGCGGCTGCGCCGGCGGCAGAGGCGGCATCGAGCGCCAGCTCTCCGACGCCCCCAGGCGGTGGGGCTGAGAGAGCCAGAGGATGGCTCCGAGCGCTGACCCGGGCGTGAGTATCGGCTCCCGCAGCCCCCACCCCTTCCGGCCGAGAAAGTTTCTCCAGTCCAACGCCCCTCCCTGTACGCCCCGAGGGGTGGCAGGGATGCAGCTGGGGACCTGGGAAAACCAGGACCGCGGAGGCGGCGGCACTGCTCCCAACTTGCCAAGAGGCGCGGGACTCGATTGGCGCGCAGATCCTCCCCGCGGGCTGGGGGCGAGGCGGGAGCTGGGCTGGAGGTGGTGGAAGAGATGGGAGCCGAGGTGTGTGGGTGACAGCCCACAGTTGGCAGAGAACGTGTTAGGGGCACAGTGGATGGAGGTCAGCGGTTTGAGAAGGGGGCTAGGAGGGGGTGGAGCAGGTGAAGGCTGTTCAGGGGGTACAGGGGGGAGTCACCCAGCCAGGCAAGCTCAGCTTGGGGCCGACGAAGCTACTGGCCTTGGCTATCTGCCAATGTTTCCAGGTTGGGGGAAGATCCCGGGGGGCATAGCTCTTCTCCGGGGAAGCCGAGCTGTCTCCCCTGCACAGCGCTGAGTGGCAGAATGCTCCCGGAGCCAGCCCGGTGCACGGTGTAGCTACCAGCCTCCTTTGCTGGACCGAGGTGTGGTCTAGCTTTCTGGTTAGGGCTGTTTCTGGCAAGCTCTTTTCCGGTATTCTAGGGTAACCATAGGGTCCCCTTTGATCTCATGGAAGCATATAGGGGCTTTGGTGGGGCGACAGGCTGGCTTGGGGGCATGCCCAGCAATGCAGCGTGCTTCTTTTGCAGTACAGTAGTTGAGAGCCCTGGTTAGTCCCGCTTCTGCAGAAACCAACTAAAGAATCCAAAGTCATCCCAGTCGGGATGGGAGCTTCCCTAGGGGTGTAGGTGGGGGTTTTCTCCTTGAATGACTAATGTATACTGCTGCTATTGGGTGGGTTCTGTGCCTCCCAGAAGGAAGCTTCAACCCTCCTGGCAGCATTCACGAGTGGCACTTGAGATATCTTCTGGGATAGGTGCAGGACTTTGCAAATGAAACCAGGAGGAAAAGAAAGCAAAGATTCCCGGAGTAGGGGACAGCTCTTTGGTGCTGTCTTGAGCCTAGGAAGAACTCGTGGGGAAAAACCATCAAGCCAGATTTGGAACCATGATAACTTGGGACACGAAATATTCCCACTGAATTAAAGCAAATCTAGAGGCTTGAAGTTCCCCTTCTCTGCAGACACAGAGAAGTGGAGGGTGGAAAGTGGAAATATGGCAGTTGTCCCAATACGGGTCTTCAAGGAAGCAGTTTTCTCTCTCTTTCTGTCTTGGTAAAAAACAAACAAACAAAAAAACCCTTCTGGGGGCAGGTTCTAAGCAATTTAGTAGTCAATGAAGGGAGGTTAGTTTTTGGTGCTGGCTGACCTAGAGGGTCAAGATTAGATGTTTTAGTTTCCAGTTGGTGCTGATGGACTCTGGAGAAGATTGAGGCTGATGGGTTGAGGTTGTATCCTTCATCATACCCCAACCTGTATCTATGGGGAGGGGGGTACCTTGGATACCTGTCTTAGCCTAATGATCTTATATGAGGGTTACCTCCATGCCCACCCCACCTCCCTAGCACCATTCTCTGTTTGTCTGCAGTCAACATGTCTCTGATGCATTTCCCAAGACCTTCTTTCTGCTAGGGATTTGAGCAGTGAGATACCTGCTTGTTGCTTCTTCTTCCTTTCTCCATCTGGGCTGCATGCACTTGGTGTTCTGAACCCCGACGTTTATTCCTTGGCACTAGGGTGTTTGTTTGGTGAAGGTAGCCTATGGTTACACAGTGGATCCGGTGTGAATGAGTAGACCAATGTCTTGTGTAATGCTGGGGAGTGAAACATAGACTCTTTTAGAGAGAGTGGACCACCAACCAGGAAGTAGTTCTGTTTAACAGCTTGAGAGCACCTGAATTGGTCCTCAAGCTTCTTTGCCGCCTGCGAAGTCAGGAAGCTTGGAGGTGCAACAGGCTCCTTGGTATCCAGTAGGGGGCGCCAAAAGCACCTAGCTCAGGACTAGTGACTTTCTTCCTTCTTACCCTTCACTGGCCATAGTAATGCTTTAAGCAAGCTCAGGCCACAACCCCCAACAATCACCCATTGTGGTTAAGGACTGTGGTGTTTGGGGCCTTTCTACAATGTGTTTTGTGGACTTCGGCTAGTCCTGTAGCCCCAGATGCAGTGGGGTGGGTAATGTCCTGGGAGACAGAACTGGTACATAGGTCCACCTGCTCTCTGAGATCACTGTTTTCTGTTTGGTATCCATGTATTCTTCGAATTGTGGGAACGCAAGAATATCAAGACTAGGAAAAAGGAGCCTGGGCAGGGGGCATCTAGCCCACCTTGCCCTGCCTGAACACTCCCAAATACACTGTATTTACAGACAATACAGCTGAAGTAAAACAAGTGTCTTGCCCAAGGTCACATGGCTGTTTGGTGGAAGAGATGGGGCCAAACCCCACAATTGCTAGTTCCCTGTTTGGAGCTTTCTCTACTCCAGTGACCTGCTTCTTCTGTGCTGTGAAAATGGACATATGTTCTCTACACAGTAGGCACTGGTAATTACTGACAGGCCAGACTTGGGTATACTAATAGCTTTAGTAAATTTAGGGAAATTTTCTTTGCAAGGAAACAAGAGAAGATAAAAGTTCTCACAATAAACACATGCAAGTTGTAGAAATTCCAAGTTATCCTTTCTCCTTCCCCCACAGTCTTGTCTTGCTGTTCTAAGTGATCTTTAGGCAAAAGCTATGCAACTCCATGTAATGGAATTGTAAATGCTCAGGCCATCCCCAAATAGTCTTAGAATGTAAGTCAAGGTTTAGACATCCTCTAAAACATGCTGGGGCAGGGTCTCTCTGTCCTGCAGTCAAACCTCTGCTGAGAGGGCCTCTCAAACTCAGATCCTGGGTGAACTAGAGAATTTCCAAAGGGTATTTCCCAACACCCTCCATCCTTACTGCTCCCAACTCAAGGTCAGAGTACTAGAGGCTCAAGTCTCAATAAGTCCCTCCTCTTTTGGCACCTGGGGCACCTAGATGATGCTCTCATTCCTGGTGCCCTTCTGTTCTGTGGGTCTGGCGGGCCCTTAGCTGACCCTCTGTTTCTGCTACCGCCTACTTTCTTGGCATAGCATATCAACTTCATGGGGTTCTTTGTGGAGCGTTGGCAGACTTGGTGGCCTATCTTCATGAAGAATCCTGCTGTCAATCCAGAATTCTGAAAAGCATAACCCTCCCTTGCCCCTAAGATTCACCCAATGGATGCTTGCTGTCAAGGAAAATGCTTACAATTGTTCATCTCTCCGCGCTTGCAGACAAGATAGGTCTTCATCTATATGAGAGGGGGGTGAGGATAATGTTGGCCACCAAAGAGCCAGAGCCCTCTCCTTAATTGGGATTCTAAGAACTGGTACTTGAGAACCTCGTCAGCCACCTTGATTTAACTGGAGAAACATCCTTCATGTTCTCAGTCTTGGTCTGGTTCTAGATAAGCTTGGAGGAGTATGATTACACTCAGTATAGGAAGAGTGTAAGGTCTTCCTGTGAGGGTAGGGGAGCAGAGGTGGGGGAAATGGTCTTTGGGATTCATCTCCGTAGGTGTGATGCAGAGAGCTAGTCATTCGGAAGGGGCTATTAGTGCTGGATCACTGGGAACTGCATGGGATCTTTTTCCCCTACCGCTAAGGCCAAGTGTCGAGCTTGCACATCAGCTTCTGGTCATGGTGACATCGAGAGTGATGAACACAGTCTGACTGGCAGGTATTCCCCCCTGCCTTCTTCTCTGACCCACAACTGGGGTTCTGCCATGCTTGGGGAAAAGAAATTTTACAGGTCCCCGGATAATTCTGAATGAGATGGAAGGCCCTGAGCTATTGATTCCTGGGGAAGGATCTTTCTGCTGGGAGAAGCCTTCCTCAGAGCCCAGTGATTTAAGAGTGCTGACAAACCCATGCTCACTGAGCCTCCTGCAGGCTGCAGATAGGCTTCCAGGCCAGCCTGGAGTCGGCTCTGGATTTCTGAAGAGTCTGGCTGGTTGCTTAGGGGACATAAACCTGTGAACTCTCCTTAGGAGAAAGTATGAAATCAATTGGTTCATTATCACACGGAACACACTCTGGACCACTTAGGGCGTTTAAGAAATAAGAAGTAGCAGAGGACTGTGAGATTGGCTTTGAAACATGTACAAAAAGGTGTGAATAGGTTAGAGAAGAGGAAGGGGTAGAAAGACCTTTGCTCCACCAAGCTACTCACGTTCTTGACCTCACTGAAGCCCCTAGGCAGTGACTGGAGAGGTTGCTTTTGGCAGTGTCTAGAGACAGTATGTATCGCCACAATTGGAGGAAAGGATGCTACAAGCATCATTTTGTGGGAGAGAAACCAGGATGCTACTAAACATTCTTCAGTGCAGAGGGAAGCCCCTGTATGCGGCCCCAAATGTTAATGGTACCAAGATTGGAGCACAGCAGCACATTACAGGTGGCAGAGATTTGGAAATATTGTAACCCAGTCCTGTCATAGCCGAGGACACTGAGATCCAGAGTGGAGAGATAGCCAAGCAGGGTCCTACAGCAAGTGGATGGCAGAGCTAGTCTGGAACTTACATCTGCTCCTTTGAGACTGATTTACCCAAACTCTCCTCAAAGTTGTTGTGGAGAATAAATATGAGCTGTGAAAACACTCAGAAAACTACAAGGATACTATTATTAATACTGCTATTATTACTAGTTTGGGGGTTTGGAAAGTTCTATTTCTGTGATGCTGACTCATGGTATAACACTGAGTCACTTGCTCCTGGAGCCCTATGCCCACTTTGTGTGTGCCTGTGGTGGGGAGTGGTCTTGACCGAAGGCAAAGATCAGAATCCTTATCGCTTGTGAAAAGTCCAAAGATTTGCCCTTCAAAAATGCTAGCACCTAAAAACGAAAACACACACACAAAAAGGCTAAAATTTTTCCTTGAAAGAAATTGTGTAGACTTTGTGCGAAACAAACGCTTACTTCTTGGAAAAATTCCAGTCTCCTGGCCCTGTGAGTTGGTTCCAGCCCAGGAAATCTGATCAACATCCGGAGGAAAAACTGATAGCTCCACAAATGACAGGCGACTGGATTTGTCCTCATTCCCTGGGGGCAGGGGAGACTGTGACTTCCCTGCCACTCTTTCTGCTGGGGCAAAGCAGGTGGGGCAGCTGGCACTTGGAAGTTCTACAGGGAAGTTCGGTGAGGGATGGAAGGCGGGGCATTAATTAGTAAAACCTTGTTTACTTAACAGACATATTCTTAAAGATCTCTTCCAAGGGACGTTTTGACATATTGCTTTAATTAGCCACAGAAGGATGGAGAGAGCAGAGAGTGTAAAATGACCCTTACTAATGTTTCCAGTTACTCTTATCTTTGTTTGCACGGTACGAGCATGCTGACAAGGTCATGGAATCACTGCTGAGCTAGGGGACTGTCCTGGCGACCAGAGGAGGGACCATGGGGACCTTTTTCCTCGAGCTGCTACTTCAGTGGGGATTCTGGCTTGAGCCTCCTAGCTTCCTCCGTCGCATCGGTCTTAAATGAGCCACCTCGTCCAGCAAATCTCACTGGAGCTCTCAAGAGAGGCACAGTCCTGGGTGCCTGGCTTTTCCCTTGTAGCTCAGCTGCAAAGCCCTTGTAGGCTGGGCTATCTAGCATAAGGCTGGATAGTGGTTTGCTCCCTGCGTCAGGATTGGAGAAGAAAGTCACTGAGGGCTCCCTCAGAGGACTAAGGTTACACCCCTGGCTGCCTGTATTGGAGAATAAGGCTTTGCTACCCCTGCCTGAATGTCTTCTCAGGAAGTCAGCCACCTAAGCTGGGTCAAAGCTCTTTCCCCCGCTGCTAGGCCCCTTCTCTTTGAAGTGAGCTCAGTTTTCACCCTGGCCTCTAAGAGCAGTTTCTGTTACACTTCACAGTCCCTCACCTCTCATCCCAAGAGGCTTTTGCAAGGGTTGAAACAGGAGTCCCCATGGAGATGCTGCCCTGGCAGCCCTGTGGGCAGATGGAGCACCGTTCTTGCTCAGGTACAGATTCAGCACCTAGAACAGCACCTGATGGATCAGCCCAGCTCAGCAAGTGCTGAGTGAAAAAAATGTCAAGGTGGGGGATAGAGGTGGTCATGCTGAGTGAGGCCTAGGTAGCTTCTGGCATTAAGGTGGATCTCCAAACTAGCCTCAGTCAGTGAGGCCTGCTTTCCTGCTAGCTCCTCCTCAAAGCTAGAATTTGGTATCAGGGCCATGCATACCTCCAGGCCCCTGTGGATCCGCAGGCTTCGTGAACCCTGTGCAAGGTCCACTCGGTAGGGTGTTGGTCAGCTGTTGTGAGCCTGGAGCTAGGCTGTTTCCTTTCCTCGTTACCATCCACAGCTGCTTCTCCCTCATTTCCCCTCCCCCACCCCCAAATAGCTTCAGTGATGCTCCCCTCAAGCAGCCTTACCCTGCTTGGGGCCCATGGAACAGATGAAAATTTGGATTTCCGCTGAAGACAAACCAAGGAATGAATCATTGTTTCACACAACCCTTCCAGAGAGGAGGCTCTTAAATAGCAAAGTCCACTAATGCATTTTAAATGATTTCAGGGAAAAAAAAATACTGACCCATAGACACTTAGGTCTGGAAAGAACTTTGGAGGTCATCCAGTGGCCCACCCCACCCCAGGCTGTTCAGATCTCCTCAGGGACACTGCTCAGAAACACAGTCAACGTCCTGCTCACGGCTGCCCCAAAGCTGAATACCCTTTTGAAAAATGCAAGTCTGCTCATGTCTTGGCCTTACTTCAAGACCTGCCCACGGTGTGACTCCAGGCTCCTTCTCTTGGCATTGCAGGCTCTGGCAGACCCCAGCTGCAGCCTCCACACAATGCTATATTCTCCACTTCCTCTCCCTTCCCATCTCCCTCCACCCTGTGTCCAGACTCTGTATTCTGGAAGTAGCAATTGCATTTGCAGCATGCACTGATCCATCTCACATGCATGCTTCTGATCCATAGGTCTCTGCCACCTGGAATCCCAATTCACCTGCTGCAGAGACCCTCTCCTGTCTGACCTCCCCACCCACCTCACTAGTTAGCCCCTCTCTTCTACTGGCTTCCTCTAGTCCTTATACCTGTTGCTGTCCTGAACTTAACCCATAAGGCTGTGTGCACACCCAGCTCCTTGAGTCCAGAGACTATGTTTGACTTGTCCTTTCTAACCTGGTAGGTAGGCTTCTTCTGTGTGTTTGAAGAATGAGTGTGTGTATCTAAGTGTATTGAGGGCTTCTGCGTTTGGAAAGCAGTGTTTAAGGAGCCAAAGAACTCCTCTGGGGTCCCTAGACAAATTAGTAACAGAGGCAAGCCTATTCCTCAAAGTCTTACAGTCCAGAGCATTCCACTCAACATTTGACAGCTGCTCCCGGAAGGGGCACCTGTGTGCCTGGTCCCTTCTCCTGAGATGCATTTGTTCAGGCGGCAAGCATCTATTACTAGCAGTAATAGTGTGATTACTGTTAGCATTACCTACCCTGTGTGGGCGTTTGCTATGCCGAACGGCCGTGCTCAGAAGTTAAACATGTATTCACATCAGTCCACTCTCACCACAGGTTACAAGCCTGTATTCCCATTTTACAGTCCAGGAAGGCTGAGCCACTGCTAATATTTAGTAAGATCCTACCTTGCCATGGGTTTAAGACCAGCAGTCTCCATGCAGCTCTTTTTTTTAAAATGTTATTTTAACTTTATTTTATGTGCATTGGTTTGAAGGTGTCAGATCCTAGGGAACTGGAGTTATAGATGTGAGCTGCCATGTAGGTGCTGGGAATTGAACCTGGGTCCTCTGGAAGAGCAACCAGTGCTCTTAATCATTGAACCATCTCTCCAGCCCTCCATGCATCTCTTTTACAAACACTGTCTCTTTAGCAGAGTACACTCTGTGATACTTCCTAGCCTGGGTCTCTTAGGCTTTTTTTATTTGCCAGTTTTCTGGAAAAGACCTAGCTTTCTTCTCTTGTTCTGTATTAGACACTGTTTAGGGCTTTTTCTTCATGGGAGCAAGCAGTGTATTTTACTGATGCTGGGAACAATGCACAGGACAGGACCACAGGGAACGAGTGTTTGCCAAGCATGCACAAGGCCTTGGGCTCCGTCCCTACTTCCACAAAGGGAGGAAAGATACATAGGATATATGCTTCTTGGGTGAGGGGTGTGTGTATGTGTGTGTGTGTGTGTGTGTGTGTCGAGGTCTTGAGTTGCTGGCCATGCAGGGAACCAGCAGGGGGAGCAGAGCGGAAACATTCTAAGTTATTAGAATGTACAATCCATGACACAAGTGTTTTCTCTTGTTCTCAGTGTTTTCCTGGTGACCAGTACAGAGCATATAGCAATTTCATTAAAAAAAAATCATGAATGAATGAACAAATGAGCAAGTATCAGCAGCCCTGATATTCCCCTCTTAATTAGCCTTCTCTTGGTCTCCTGCATACTCATGTTAAAATTTTCTTGCCCTATTATTTTCTTCCAGTGTTAGGAATGAGAGCCAGGGTGTGATGCATCCCAGGCAAGTACTCTCCTCTGATCCACACCTCCAGCCCTATTCTATTCTGTTTTACCATGTTGTCCATCTTGGGACCCCTTCACCCTTTGGACCTGGTCCCCATAAGGCCTCTAGTCTCTGTAGGCCTGCTTCCCAGCATCCTTCGCCACTACCACCAGAGCCCCATTATGCTACAGAACCCTGAACCTCCACCGTGCACATGCTGTCTCCCCAGCCTGAGACATAGTCCCCACAATGTCCCTGTAGTTAGCTCTCCATTGTGTCTCTCCTTGCCTTCTGTCCCTATCTTACTTGATTTAAGGCAAGTTTGGTGAAGTGAAGGAAACTGTGTAGTGTGGTGTCTAGGAATATTGATCCTGAAGCTAGTCTGCTTAAACGCAAATCATGGGTCCACTGTGTAGTAATATATAACCCCGGGAAAGTTACTTAACTCCTCTGGGCTCAAGCTTCCATATCCATAACATGGGGACACTAACTCCCAGGCTTCCGGTGAGGATTAAATGAGTCACCCATGTGAACAGCAGGAGCGCGGCATTGCCAGAGGTACATGCTGCCATCGGTATTACTGTCTGTCCACTTTGGCTCCCTGAAATTGCAGCTTTGTGCCCCTTGGTTTGCTTTGGCACAGGAAGAGTCCCAGCTCTGAGGCAGAGAGGAAAGCAGTGGAGAGGGTAAGAGGAGAGGAGTCAGCAGGAATGGAGGATGAAGAGGAGAAATGCCCATTGGTCAGAATTCAGATGCTGGGAGCCCTGAGGGATCTGCAAGGAGACTTGACCTTGGGGTCATGAAGAGTGAAGCAACAAGAACCACCAGGGTACCAGAATTGCAACCTTAATGATGGTATTAGTTTTGGAGAGATTCAAAACTCTCCAAAGTAAGAGTGAATAACATCTTACTTCCCTACCTAGTTGGGTACCAGTGGAAGCTGGAAACAACTTCAGCAGATGGAATAAAATGCCACTGTTGTCACTTATGCAGCTAATTCAGGTCCCCTTGGGTAGAGCAGGCTAGCTTGCATGCTCAGTGCGAGTTGCTTTCACAGGGACCAGGTCCAGAGGACTCCCCGAGCAGTCTTTCAAAAGGTCCAGTTTGATGGGGGGATGGGACACTGTTAGAGTGTGGGCTTTCTCACCATCACCACAATTGACACTTAGGACTAGATGCTTCTGTCCTGTGCTCTGAAGGACATTCAGCAGTATCTCTGACCTCTACCCACAGGATGCCATTAGCAACTGCTTCCCTGGTTTTACTACTCAAATGTTTCTAGACATTGACATCCCCATTGAGGAGCACCTCCCTAATGGCAGAGCCTCCAGACAAGATCCAGGAGTGGGGAGTGAGCAGTGCCTCCCACATTGTGATCCAGGCAACCCAGGGCAGGGCAGGGTGACAGCTGGGTCCCCCTGACGTTTGCAGATGTCTGCTTCCCGCACTGCTTGTCCTTCCTACCTCCTCAGCCTCTCTTTGTTCCGTTCTCTTTTTACATCCTCCGAAGTCCAGCGCAGGCAGTGTCCCCCTTGGAAACACTCCCAGCTCCCCGAGGGTATCACCTTTCCAGCACCCCTCACCCCTTCTTCTCAGAACCTCTGTGCCCCACTCAAGGCCAGGTTCATTTTGGGTCTACAGGAAGTGTTGCCGGGGCTGCTCCATCAGCTCTTCTCCAGTGGTGTTTTTATTCCAGAAGCTCTTTTGTGGGTCTCCGAGGATCAGATGGGCCAGTCTGTGAGGGGCAGAATGTTCCTGCAGCTGCCATGTCCCCTCTCCCTCTCAGCTCAGCTGTCTGACAAGTGTCTGAAAGGGTCTGCTTTCTCTGCCTGTTTCCACCATTTGGGCCTCTTGCCTTTGTGAGAGCGTGGGGTGTGTCCTTGCACTTTGGATAATTGCAGAAGAACTGCGAGCCCTGGAAATTGCCCTTGGAAGCCTCTCCCACAGCTGCCTGACCCCACAGCAGAGAAGCCAGGTTGCTTAGATACCAGTTTTCAGACCCAATTCAGGAAAGTCCTGAGGCCACAGAAAACTGAAAAAACTGATTTCTCTGCCTGTGACCGAGAGCCAGCGTCTGAAGACGCCCCACCTTTGCTGAGGGGCCCCAAGCTGCTCTCCACCTGGCCCCTTGCCAGACTTGCCCTGAGGCTCACTTAACCTTTCATCACCGTGGGTCAGGTGACCCCACATTACAGACAAGGACATCCAAGGTCGGCAAGTTGGAAGAACACGCCAAGGTCTAGCTGGTCTGTGCTGGGCTCCGGGTCCAGGTCCAGGTCGCTGACTAAGCTTTGTTTCCCTCTCTCCATCTTGCTGAGGACTGTTGAAAAGTTCGTTTATGGAGCACTTTAAGGAAGTTATTCTGGTGATGCTATTCCTCCCAGAGCCCGAAACACAAACCCAGGTGCCCTTGTGGTCCTCACAGAGACCTTTCTTTTCTTTTCTTGCTTTTTAAAATTTTTTTATTCTTATTTATTTATTTTTTTGTTTTGTTTTTCGAGACAGGGTTTTGCTGTAGCTTTGAGCCTGTCCTGGAACTAGCTCTTGTAGAGCAGGCTGACCTCGAACTCACAGACTCACAGAGATCCGCCTGCCTCTGCCTCCCGAGTGCTGGGATTAAAGGCGTGCACCACCACCGCCTGACTAACCTTTCTTGTCTTTATCCCACAACCACTGTGCAGAACTCATCATTCCCTGCCGAGACGCCATGCACTCTGCCCAGTACCCCTCTGCCAAAGTTCATTCTGCCTTAGAGTTCAGCTCCTCCTCTGCTCTGCTCTGCCCCTGGAGAGCCGCAGATGGCCGTGACACCGGATGGCAGACTTCATCCACTGCCTGTTTGCTGAGCTCCCTGGGGGAAAGAACTGGGTTTTGTTCATCGTTGGTTCGTGGAACTCATACGTCTCTAGCAGATGTACTGTCTACTGTGTACTAGAGTACTAGTACTGTGTACAGTAATACTCTGCAGTACCCGGGGCCCCATCTGAGTACTGCTCCCGCTGGTGAGTACCAGGCACAGTACCAGAACAAGGCCTGGCAGATGGTCGATATCCAAGCACCTAAGAAAACAAAAACATTCTTCTTAACCCAATTTCTGATTTTTTTTTTTTACTTATCTACATTTCTCCAAAGGATTCAGAGTTCCCAGTAGTGTGACAGGAGACTCCTGAGCAATCCGTATCCAATGTGAGGTCACTCTGGCCACCCCCACCCTTCTACCTCGGTCAGGATCAGCCTGTTCTTCTTTTTTCCCCAAACTTCATATCTTCTACCTCCATTGACACTCTTCAGCTAAATGGATTTTCTTCACATACTTCAACAAGCCAATGATGAATTTAAGGAGGAGAAACATTTTTCACTTCAAATCAGGTGGCAGTGAGCACTCTCATCAGGGGACCGTGAGCCTGGGGCAGTGCATCTTATCCCAGACTGTCCATTGGCATCAGCCGGACAGGTCCTAAAAAGGCACAGCATCCAGACGTGACCGTAGACCAGTGAAATCACACCGAGCAGCACACGTCTTGGCACAGTGTTCCCAGAGGCAGAGGCTGGGGGATTCCACTGGGCAGCAGGATTGGGCATCACTGGCTGGGAGCCCTGTTGCTGGAGGTGCGGTCTGTAGGCCAGTGGCTTGGGCATTGCTTTGTCAAACATGCAGACCGCCTGGACCAGAGCCTGCCCCAGCATGAACTCTGGTGATTGTCAAGCATGTTGAAGTTTGAGAAGCGCTGCTTTGGAGGAGGAACAGCTTTTATTCACCTGTGACAAGCTGCAAGCCGTTTCTGCTGCGGATACATCTTACCACGCGGATGCATTCCTTCCTCCTTTCCTTCATTTAATAATATTAATAGCGCACCTCCTGTGATGGGAGCTCATTGGCATGTGTCTCTACCTTCCCTACCCCCATTTTCTCTGGGTTCTGCCCTTCAATGGCATCTGCCTCTCGTCTCCTTGACCTGACCTCTTCCCCTCTTCTTACCTCTGTGCAGACATCAGAGCTGAGATCCTTCTTGCTTCCTACCAGAAATGTAATTTTACCGTGAGCTGATTTGATGCCTTGGCTACATACAGATGAACTGAGCCTGGGTCATCCTGGGGATTGCATCACCCTGTGGTAGATTTTACTCCTCAGATCTAGAGGCAAAGGAGAAGGTTCCTGAATCAAGCCCAGACCTTCAGTGGAGTACATTGCTTGGTTTCACGACTCTGGGAGCTGCGGCATAGAACCTTGTTATTCAATGTGTGGTTTATAGACCAGCGTCATGGATGCCGCTGAGGATCCTGTTAGATATACAGAATTTTGGGCACTGTGGCAGAGTTATTGAGCCAGAGTCTGCATGTTAACAAGACTGCCAGATGATTCGTGGACACGTTAAAGACAGAGGGATGAAGCACTAGTATGGAGCAGTGTTTCTCAAACTTTCAAGCATATTGAAATCACATGGTAACTTCTAAAACTCTTACGCCCAGGTTCCATCCTAGGCCAATTAAGCCACAAGGTCTTGAGATAAGATTTGTGCATCTTCATTTTCTAACCTGTGATAAAATATCCAGGACATAAAATTCACCATTTATTCACAATTGAAAATCCAGGTGCAAAGCTGCTTCAAGGTGTTGCCCCACCATCACTCCATCCCTCTACAGAAAGAACCCTTTTGTCTTCTGAAACTCTATCATCATCAAACACTAGGTCCCACTGCTTCTTCTCCATGGCATCTATCTTCTGTTCCATATGTGTCCAGCTCCTCCTGGTACCTCAAACAAATGGACTCTCACAGCATTTGTCCTCCTACGACTTCCTTACTTTACCTGCTAAAATATCTTCAGGGTTTGCCCACACTGTAGCATGTGCCAGAACTGCCTTTCTTGTCAAGGCTGAATAACATCCTATTGTTTGTACGTGCCCTGTCTTCTTTATACGTTCACAGACACTTGGGTGGCTTTGGTCTTTTGACTGTTGTGATTACTACTGCTGCTATGTTCCTAGATACGCAGGTATCTATTTCTCCTGAATTCTCCCAGGATCCCTCACTTTTACACTTCCAGTAAGAAGCCTCAGGTGACCTGTGAAAGGAGTTCATTACTCCCTTGATGCAGAAAACTCCACAAAGTCATACACATCAAGAGGTCCACATCGTTCTGTTCCATTTAGGAACACCTATCAAACTGCCCAGATCTGCATCAGCGTGTGCGTATATCCTCAAAGTCATCAAGTGTCTGAAAGACACTCTGCACAAACAGTGAGAATCATCCAGAGCTTCAGCGGTGAAGTTGGTATGCCCTGCCACACAGTGACTATGGACAAGGCTGATGGCCCCCAAAAGAGCGCTGAGTTCTGCTGCACAGGCTTAAAAATGCCGAACTTGAGAGATTAGATGTAGATTCTGTAGTCATTCAACATGTCTGGGTGAACAAAACACCCAAGGTGGGCCACTGAACCTCCAGAACTCATAAGCCCACACGTGGGCCACCGAACCTCCAGAACTCATTAGCCCACACGTGAGCTCCTCTGCCACGCGGAGACTCTTCTCACAGAAAAGGAACAAATTGTTGCTAAGTCAGAAGGGGGTTGCACAGAAGAAAAAGATAGCCCAGCGTAAAATAAATGCAAACAAGTTTTTAAAAATCTGTTTCTTCTTTCAGTTTGGGGGTACACAGTCAGAAGTGGAATTTCTAGATCACGTAGAATTTCTAGATTCTATCGTGAGGTTTTTGAGGAGCCACCATACCATCTTCTGACACAACTGTACCATTCCCCTCACGCCAGCATTGCACAGGATCCCAGGCCCTCCACATCGTCACCAGCGTCTGTTATTTTATGGATTTTTATTATTGTTGTAGTTGTCCCAGTGGGAGTGAAGTATGTCGTTGTGGTTTTGATCGACATTTGCTATATAATTAGTGGAGTTCCAAGCTCTTGTGGGCCATCTGCATATCTCTGAGAAGTTTCTGTCCAGGTTCTGTGCCCACTTTGAATCAGGTTATTTTCATTTTATTTTTGTTATTGTGTTATAAGAGTGTTTTATTTATATACTATGGCTATCAATATCTTATCAGATGTGTATGGTTGGCAAATAGTTACACCTACTCTGTGGTTGACTTTTCATTCTTTGGGTGGTGTTCTTTGATGTACAGAAGTTTCTAATTTTGATATAACCTATCTTATCTAGTTTTCCTTTTGTCTTCTGTGCTCCTGGTGTCATATCTAAGAAATCATTGTCAGGCACAAGAATTTTCTAAAGCTCCCCAAGTAATTTCAATGTAGCCAAGATTGTGCAATGTTCCTTAAATTTTAACATACATGCAAATCACCCGAAATCTTGTTAGAATAGATATTCTGACTCATTAAGTCTGGGGTGGGGCCCAACATTCTGCATTTCTAATAGACTCCTAAGTGATCCGTCTGCTGCTCTGTGGACTACTCTGAGTCGCCAGCATCTAGAGGAGCATGGCAGCCTCCCCCCAAGTTCTGAGAAAAGTTAGTTGCTATAGTTCCTCAATAGCTACCACTGTTTGCTGATCCACCATCAGGATAGCCCAGTACTTAACCATCTCACTTCCCAAAGCTGGTCCTGAGCACCCCAGTGGTGGCTGTTTGGTGTCCCTTTGGCATGACAGAGGAATTTTAATTCCTCTAAGCCTGGCTCCCCAGCATACCCCTCTAGATGAACTCATCCATTGGTCCACTCTGAAAATTTGGGATCTACGTTACTAATAGTCTACTCCTCTCCACCCTGGAGGGAAATACTGGAGGATGGAAAGCTGTTTTCTTTAAAGTGGGTTTAATGTCCTTGGGAAGGAGCCATGCAGACTGATACAGGGTTTGCAGAAGCGGTTGCAAGACATGGGGCAGAGGCTTCCAAATATCTCCTTTAAAAATATTGTTTTCGCCCATCATAGAATTTTGGAGCCAAAAAGGCTCCTTGGAGGTCTCTTCCCAAACCTGCATTTCAAAGGAGAGAGCTGGAACCAGTGATATTGGAACTTGTCAAGATCTTCAATGCTGAGGTTAATCAACCCATTGCCCTCCCAGGGTCTGACCCCTGCTGCATGATTCAATTGCAGCTGTAAAAGCCTGGGAGGAATAGTCTGGCTTCTAAAAGGCAACTCTTGTTGCAGGAGTTGTAAGCCGATCACTCAACCCAGCCACTGACAATCCAACTAGATTTATCTTTTGTTGTGGAAATTGTTTTAACCATGTAAAGATGTGTTACAATTTGTTTGTTTATGCTGTGGGATATTTCTTTAACTGTGCAAAGGTGTATTACATTTGTTTAATTATGAAAAGATGTGTTGCTCTTTCACCTTGCATGCCTAAGGTACCTGATTGGTCTAATAAAAAGCTGAATGGCCAATAGTGAGGCAGAGAGAGGGATAGATGAGGCTGGTGGGCAGAGAGAACAAATAGGAGGAGAAATCTAGGTTCAAGAAGAGAGGAGGAGAGAATGAGGGAGAAAGAGAGGGACCCATCTAGGGCCAGCAGCCAGGCAGTTGCCAGCCAGACATAGAGACAGCAGGGGAGTAAGATATAAAGAAAGAAAAAGGAAGGAAGGAAGGAAGGAAGGAAGGAAGGAAGGAAGGAAGGAAGGAAGGAGGGTAAAAAGCCCCAAGGCAAAACATGGATAAAGAGAAACAGATTAAAATAAGAGCCAAGCTAATATCAAGCATTTGAAATTTATAATAAGTCTGTGTGTCAGTGTGTCATGATTTGGGAGATGGTTGGTGACCCAAAAGAAAAAGGCTGGTACAGTTTTCAAGTTTGAGCTCACTATTGTCCCTTCAATAGAGGTCATACTATCAATAAAATAAAATAAAAGTCCAGTAACCTTCAGGTCCATGCTACATTTCATTATGTCCACCCTGCCTATTAAATACTCTTTATCTACCCCATGGCTACTTGTAAAGATGGCTGTGGGTTTCCTTATCCAACCAAATATGCTATTACGTTGAAGAATTCTGATATGTTTTGTCTTTAGTGAGTCAACAGCCCAGTAGAAAGACACTGTCTTAGCTAGAGTACTCTTAATTTGGAATGACCTCCTTTGATATCATGACTCTGAACTTGTGCACTTTGAACACACTACAAGTACCTCCTTTAAGGATGGATCCTACATAGTTTCTGCCCTGCGATGGAACTCTGCCCCTGCATTTCTCTACAGCAAGACATCAGGGAGGTTTTGGATTTTGTTTGGATCTAAAGGCAGTGCTTGGACCTCCCGTTTTGGCCTCTGGGTCCTTGACCTGGAGCACAAGCTTATTTGCTGGCAGGAGCATCTGTCTCCATGCGGGGAGACAGTCTTCAGATCTCCTTTGCTCTTCCCTCATTAAGATGTCAGTCCGGCTCAGCCTTGTTCTCTTCTGCCAGATGCGCTGACAAGCAAGCAGCCAGGTTCTAGCAGGAGGAGCTTTGCTGCCTTCTGAGGGCAGCACTTTCCTAGTGGGTTAGACCTGCGCAGGCTTTCTGGAATTCCAAGAGAGTCTCTGGGACGTTCTGTGAGGTCCAGTGCTCTGCCTAAGGCAGAGTCTTAGAGCGGTGCTGTCTCCAGCATTTGAAATGCCTTCTGCTCTAGCTCAGAGCAGGTGGGGCTCTTCTACCGCCTGGGCCATTCTCAACTGTCTTCTGGGTGAGTGCCACTGGCTCCCATGGCCCCAGGCAGCTTGGCAACACCCTGAGTTATGTTAGAGATATTATAATGAATTATACAATGCATTATACATAATTAATTTATAATAAAACACGCATGCAATGGTTTAATTTCTCCAAGTGAATGATGTGCTACCCGCCAGACCTTGCTGGAATGCATCCCTTTACTGCCTCTTCGTCTGGAGGCAGTGACCACCAGCTCTTGGGAGGAATCTCGGCTTGGGGAACCTGCCAGACTATCTCTGGGGTATGTCCCACAGGAGAGCCATCCTTCACCACCTCTATTGTTACTCTAGGTCCAGCAACCTGTGGGGGTCTTGCCCCCCACCTCTGCATTGAGATCTCTTCTTTTCTTCATTCTCCCAGAGTATCGGAGATCCTTCCTTCTCTCTTTCCTTCATTCCTTCCTCAAATATGTACAGGCTGCTCATTGCACCTTGTCCTTGGCTTGGTGCATGTCAGCTAAATAAAACAAATATCCATGCCAAAGTGGATCTTGTACTCTAGCAGAGGGCAGCCTGCAGTAACTAAGTGTGACGTGTAGTAAATCCTGTTGCACGTAGTGCAGTGGTAAGTGCTACAGAAGAGGAGAAAACCCAGAGGCAGGTTGTAGTTTTACACAGGCTAGCAGAGGTGGAGTTCATAGAAAGCAGAGGCCCTACAGTCCCGGAGATAGGGGAGAAGGCCCCCACGGCCTCCCTGGGGCTGAATTTGCCTGGCTGCTCGGCTCTGGGACCTTTCAGTAAAGCTTGTAACTTTTGCTTTCAGATATTCAGGATGTCTTTGCTCCTGCTGCCGCTGTGGCTTCTGCCTCTCACTGGGGGATCCCAGAGGGCTGAGCCCATGTTCACTGCAGTCACCAACTCCGTTCTGCCCCCCGACTATGACAGCAACCCCACCCAGCTCAACTACGGAGTGGCAGTGACGGATGTGGACCATGATGGGGACTTCGAGATCGTTGTGGCAGGGTAAGTGCCTCCCACCCTGGGTTTGACAGATATATTAATCAGCTTTTGCCGTGATACAGTTGCGTGACAGTAACTCCAAAACACAGTGCAGTGACCAATGCCTGTTCTCACAGGGGTCTGCTGTCCTTTGTGGTCAGCACCAGCCTGGCTGGCTGAGCTGCAGTTCTGGGATGCCATGGCTTTGCCCTTTGCTACAGCAGGGGCTTGAGACACAGGGCAGCTTAGAAGAAAGCCAGAGAATCTGCAGGCTTTTCAAGGCGCTTCTTATCACACATCAGCCTCCTTGGTCATGCTGGTATTACTTCCTCCCCAGCGAGGTTCTACACGGGCAGGACATAAAAGTGTTAGTCCGTAGAAGGGGTTGCTGCATGCTCAGTGACTCCCACGGCACTTTACATAAGCCTAAGAAAACGTTAATTACCCATTTCAGAGAAGAGTGAAGACGGAAATCAAGAGGGATAGTTAAGCCTCCCCTGGCTAGGCATGCTGCCTGCTGCTGCTCTTGCTCCTCCTCCTCCTTCTCCTCCTCCTCGGGAAAAGGAATATTGTGTCGCTAGAGAAGCAGAGACTTCAGATGGCTTGAGATGGTGCCCTAGGTGTATAGCTTTCTAGTTGCATGACCTTGAGATTCCCGTACATCATCTGGAAGGGAGGGATCGCTGTAATGACTTGTCCTGAAGCCTCACTCGGCTATTGCACATGATAGTGCGTTGTAAGTTCTGCCAATCACCATGGATAATTGTTGTTTATGGCGCATCAGTGTGTGCCAGGCTCTATACATCGTATTTCACATTCATCTCCTTTATCCTTCCGACGACACTATCATCCCCATTCAGAGGTGAAGAATTGAAAGGGTGGGAAGTAGGGACCGGAGCTTAGCTGGAGACCGCTTGTCCACTGTGCATGACACTCGGGGTTCAGTGCCCCCTCCCCCTGCCACATATTGGTGGTACACACCTGGGATTCCAGCACTTGAGGAGCGCTAGAGACTCTGCCTCTGAAAAATCAAACAAAAGGCAATAATTGGCTTTCTTTGCGTAGCGTAAATAAACAGTTAAGTGGATGGATGGGTCAGGATTTGAATCCTAAGGTGTCCTAGAGTTAACAAACTATACCATACAAAGCTTAGTCATCACTTCAAAAATCAGTCAGTAATAAAAACATAGAGGGGCCTTCTGCCTAGTTCTAGGAGGCCTGAGCTTTTTTGGTAATGTAGAACAAAGTACCTAATGGGTGGTGGTGGTATTTGTAGCCATCGTCTGCAACAGTAAAAAGTGTGGGTCTTAGAGACAGACGATTGGGTTTAAGCATTTTGTGAAAGGGTCTTAAGTATTCCAGGCTAGTCTTGAACTTGCCATGTAGCTGAGGCTAGCCCTTAACTCCTCTTACCTCCACCTCCCCAGTGCTAGGTTATAGGCATATATGTCACAACTCACCGTGAAGAGCTGGTTTTAAGTTTCACCCTATTTAACCCAATAGTTGCCAACCTTTGTGCTCCAGCTCTTTCTTCTTCATCTGTAAAATAGAGGCACCCAACTCTACCTACCCACCTACCGGGATTGAACTCAGGGTCAGTGATGAAGATATATAGAAAAGTTAGTTTTAAAGGGATTTTTTTTCCTCATTCATTTTTTTTTTCTTCCCTGAGAAGATGTGAGCCACTCAGTGCTAGACCTTCTAGATGCTAGGTGGTGTTTCCCAGTGTGGTGTTCATTAGGCACATGTGACAATGAGGACTTGAAGTATGGCCGATTTAGTCAAAGAATTGAATTCCATCTTCCCTACATTTTTCAGACACAGTGTTTTGCTATGTACCTTGGGCTGGCCCAAAGCCTGCAATACCTTGGTACTGGGTTTACAGACATGCCCCATCATGCCCAGTTCAGGGAACTGAATTTCTAATTCTGATCAAACAGCCACATTTCAAGCAGGCAGCTCAGTTCTGCTTAAAGAGCAGAAAATGATAGAACACTGCAAATATGGAGGGTCACAGGGCTTCTCTTCTCCCGTGGGGAGGTGGTGAGCCATGTGGCTCACCTGTGTCCTGCCTGCAATGCCCCATTGTCCCCTGAAGCTGAAGCAGGGAGAAGCTGAGCCATGCCCAGTGTAATCCCCAGAGCCCCATGCAGCCCTCCCATTTCTGAGATGCTCTGGTTGATGCCTGATAGGTGAGCCCAGCCTTCCCCCGTGGGCCCTGGGGCCAGAGGACAGAGTATGCTGGAAAACAGCCCTTCCCTCCTCCTGACCCTCCCCACCCCTAAGCATCATGGGCAATGCTCTCTGTTCAAATAAGACCCTGGTATGAGCTCATAGTCTCACAAGTCAATATGGGAAACCTAAGGCCTGCACTGTGAACAGAAAGTCTCCTCACCCTCCTTTCCCCTCTGCAGACTCCTGACAGGTGCTGCCAGGCTCCACAGATGGAAAGTCTCTCACTGTCTCCACTCTGCACAGTCACTTCAGGAGACCTTTGTTGTCCTCCTGTGGTCCCCTCAGGGGGAAATATGCCTTGAAGACGTGCAAGGGCCTCTCTAGTTTCCTTTCATTCTGCCTCTTTTCTGGCCCCTCTTTCAGAGGCATGCTGCAGTAGTCCAGCCTACACCACCCTACTCCTGGTTCCTTTTCCCACTGCAAAACCAGCAGGTAACAGGAAAACTCTTGCCCCCAGGCTCTTCCTGACTCCGTCTGGAAAGGGGAAAAAAAGTTTGATGGAACAGTTATCAATGTCTCTGTCTTTATCAGATCAAAAGTAGTGCCTGTGCCCCCATACACCCATTGCTGAGGTTGCATCCCCAAGCCCCAGCTTAAATATGGCTTCTCAGCATCTCCATTCCACACATCCTTCGGTGTGCAGGGAGTTGCCCCTGCATTTTCTGAGCATCCGGCTTCTTCCTTCTGAGCAATGGCTGTACATTTCATCTTCCTCTTCCAAAGATCTTGTTTCTTCCACTGAGCTCAAGAACTTTGCTTTTGTGTCCTCTAAGGCTGAGAAACTAGGCTGTCACTCATAGTCACTGTAGAGTAGGTGATAGTCCGTGTCCAGCTTGCCACAGGCCTGGGTCCTGTAGGCTGACGGAATTACCCTTTGGAAACAAGGCCTGGATCATACAGAGTCTCGGCCCCTCACTCTCTCCCAGGCAGCTACTGAGTAGCCAGAGCTTCTGTGTGTCATCCTGAAAGATGTATCTGTTGCTCACCCAAAGGAAAAAGACTCACAAGAGGATAGGATAAGTAAAAATGGAGGAATCGGGCACCCTCCCAGCTCCAGGTCAGGGCTTCTTTGTGGCTGTTGCAAAGAATTGTGAATTCTTGGAGCATCAGAAAGACACGTTCTAATTTAAGTACCCACATCCATTCCAAAGGCAAATACAACTTTTATTATCTTCAGCTCAGGATGATTTGTCATTGTCTTCTCCTTTGGCCTGGATAACCAAGAGTTGACTACACAGGCGTATTTAAATCAGAACCTTGAGAGGTCATTTGGTCCACCTCTTGCCTCCCAACAAGGCCAGTGCTGTTGAATGCGGATTCTCCCCATACTGAGCGCCATCCAAGGGAATCTGATCCTTCTGCAATCCAGCTCTCTTACTTAAACCAGAACCGATTTGACTAATCTGAATCCCTCCTATAAGAGCTTAATAGGCCACTTCCTTTCGCTTTTGTTTCGTTGCTGCCTTGAAGACACAAAGCCACCATTCTTTCACATAAAGACAGCCAGGATCCCTCCCCTGCCTCTCATCCTACTGACTCCTTGGCATCATCTCTGATTTAGACTCTTACTCTTTCATCTGCCCTGCACCCATTTTACATTCGGCTTTCTGCTCTGTTTGATTGCAGGCTTTCTGTTTAAGAAGCCTGTTGCAGGAGTTGGTATTTCTAAAAATTGAATTGGATGCCTTTACCTGGGGCACCTGGGTCCTGGTAGTAGCAGGCCCACCCATTATTTTACAGATCTTTTTATTAGTCGATCCCTGAATGCGTTTGCTTTTGCAAGCCCTGGGATAATGACCAGCTCTTTGGTTCCTAAGGCATCTAGTACTTGAAGTTGCCTTGGATTTGTTGACCTTGTGTGTCTCACCAGAGCCCTGTTACTTTGAGTATTTACTCTTTGAATAGGTTTGTTTTGCTTTGCTTTTTCAGTATCCTCGTTCTGGCTATTGACAGCATTGATTTTGCACATGTCGCGGGTGGGTTTGTGTTGTGTTTCGGATTCTTGAGTTAATTGTGATGGAAGGCCTGTGCGTGCTTCTGACTCTGGGAGGAGCAGAAAATGACCGCCCTTTGTTCTGCGAGGATGGGGGAGGGAAGGGGCGGCTCACCGCTCCTCCACCACAGCTGGGCGAGTGCCTGCGCATATGGAGGGCTTATCTGCTAACCGGCAGGTGCGTGATTGAGGTCTGCGGATAGCTGCCTCCCTGCCGGGCGAGGGGAGGATTTGATCACCCCCAGAGAAGGCAGTACACGCACGGACCATTGAGGGTCTTCGGGACTGTTCCCTGGGCAAATGGAAAGCCCAGTGGCTTCCCCTTTTCTCAGTGGAACTAAACACCCAATCTCCAGTCTCACAGGGTCTGGAGAGGGATTCCTGTTGGTGTCAGTGCCGTGCAATCCTTCACAGCAGCAGCGTTGTAAGGGCTATCCCTGTAGGTCCGAGATAACCTCTCTGCCCTCTCAGTTTCCAGCAGGAGTTGGCTCCAGTGGAGAGACTGTAGTGGTTGTAAAGTTTAAACCATGATTTAGGTCAGTTTTTCTACACAAAGAGCATTCATTTGGTAAAACCTTAGCATGTTCTTCACACTCGGGAGGATTTCATTTAAAGGATGCTGCAGATTGTAAAGCAGCGTTTTGTTTTTTTCCCTCTCAATTTTGCAACTGTGTCAGGAAACTTTTTTAATTTACTAAAGCTAATTGAATTATTTAAAAGGCAAACTCTATTCAATTACCTGATTAATCATGATCATATAGGAGATACCATTAAAAATAATAGGAGCAATGAAAAAGAATGGGATATTTATCTATGATTTAACCAAATCAGCACTTACCATGGTATTATAACTATAGGCAGATATGTGTGGTTTCTGTGCATACATATGCATGCTATGAATAGACAGCTGCCATAAATAATAGGTTCCGTGTGCATAGAAATGCATTTAGATTTATGTACTGTGTTAAAACGCATGTCTAAATGTATACAGATGCACACACAGCTACACATGCTTTTAACAAAACAGGAATAAACATGTTTGAACTTTCAGTTCCCCCTTTTTTAAATAATACTATTTCAGGGCTGGGGAGACAGGCCAACTGGTAAAGTCCTTGTCTTGAAGCATGAGGCTCTGCATCTGATTTCCAAAACCCAGGCAAAAATGCTGGCATTGTAGAAATGCTTGTGAGCCCAGAGCTGGGAAGGCAGAGACAGGCAGATCTTTGGGGCTCACTGACGGACCGACCTAGCCTACATTTTGAGTTCTAGGCCAGTGAGAGACTCAATCTCAAAAGCAGGGTGCATAGTGCCTGAGGAGAATGCCGGAGACTGTTTTGATGTCAACATACACACTGACATTTATGCATATGTACTTGCACACACATATGGACCTGCACACACATGAGCATTAGTATACACACAGAGAAGTAATACCAACACTTTTATAGATTTGGTCAACAGTTTTGATGGTATCTGAAAGTGTTACATCACTCCACTTGGTTTCTGTGTATGTGTGTGTGTGATGTACCTGTTTGTATGTGTAATTGCATTCGAGTGTACTCGCACATGTCTAATGACTGAGCATGCAGAGGTGAAGGGGTCATATGAGGTATCTCCTTTGATTGTTCCCATCCTATTATTTAGTTTTGAGAGCGGGTCTTCGCTGACCCTGGCTCTCACTGGTCTGGCCAGGCCGACTGGCCAGTAATCTCCAGTAATCTATGTGCTGCCCCACTCAGGAGCTGGAGTTACAGACCCTGCTGCTGTGGGTTCCGAGAACCCACACTCAGATCCTCATGCTTGTGTGGCAAGCATTTGATCAGCTGAGCTACCACCTGTCACCAGTTTCTTTTTCTAATGCAAAGTATGTTTCTCTTTTAATTACACTTAAATGTATTTCATTGCAAAGAAAATCAGACAATATAGATAAAGATAAAATCCATCTTTTCCAACCCTTGCCCCCTACTCCAAGCCCATCCTAGTAACTCTCAGAGGAACAATGGTTTATAGGTTGTTTCTAGATAGTAATCAATGTGTTATAGATGGATGGATAGATAGACAATATCAATTCCATATGTATGAAAACACATACATCATTTTGGGAGCAATCACTGTAATACATATTGTCACACTTGTTTTTCACTGTGTAACATGTTCAAACATGTGCATGTATCTTTTTAAAAGTTGTTAAGTGCAGACGTACATACACATTTCCTCGTTTTTTTTTTTTTTCGAGTGGGCTGCAAGTTGTTTTTCATCTCTAACCATGGCAGGCGTTGATGCGCTGCATATCATCCTTACAGAGATACACCATCTTTTCTCTTTGGTAGATACCAAGAAGAAGCAAAAATGCTGGCTTACAGAAATGCATGTTTTAAGGTTTAATGGTTATCACCAAACTGCCTCTAGTTTCGATCTTCTTCTATTTATTCATAGGCTGTAAGCAAAAAGTAAGCTTGGGGATTATTTAGTTCAACAGCTCTTTGAGCCCCTATTACATGTACAACCACCCACGTCCCAGGATCTGAACTTTATCAATTTAGATTTAACAGTTACAAGAAAGAAAGAGGCTATTCTCCACCAGCAGAAGCTGCTGCTGCTAAAACCCAGGCAGAGGGACTTCAATACTTTCTAATTCAAACAGCAAAACGGACTTCCTCTAAAACCTCCCCTGAGGGGGGAGAAGTATTTTTTAAATGGGTCACCCTTAACCCTGAGACTCACTGTCATCAGTATCACGGAAGAATGATCACAGGTGCTGAGTCTTCAGCTGTGGTATAGCCTGGTCGGCCTCTGCTGCTGGATACTGTAAGATCCTATTGGAGCAGGAGCCAGGCCTTTCTAACCTATTCTTAACTTCCCTAAGATGAGCTCTCGGCAGTGTGTGGCAGGCTTTCCAGAAATATCTCATTGCTTCGTGCTTGCCTCCTGCTCTGTAGGCCTGGGCAGCCACAAACAAGGACAGACAACAGACTCTGCTAACCAGCTCCAAAGACCCAGGCCTCTATATCCCCCTTATCCCCAGACACAGCCACAGAAAGGGCTGTAGGAGTTACAGACGGCCAAACAACAGCCATCCGAAGAGACCTGTACTCTAACCCCCAGAACCTATGAATATGTTTTCTTACATAGCAGAGGCTCTTTGCAGATGTGATCACGTTAATGACCTTTAGATGGGGAAGTTACTCCCACGTAATTACAGTGTTTCTAAACCAGAAAATGGGAGGTAGAAGAGGAGGTGAGAGTAATCCCATGTAGGAATGGTTCGCCCTCCCTTCCTCGCCCTGGAGGTAGAGGGAATGGCTAAGAGCCAGGGGACATAGGTGCTCCTGAGAAATGGGAAGTGAAGAGGCATCACTGAGCATCACTGGAAGGCAACAGCCTTGCCAACACTTCATTTTGGCCCATTGAGACCAACATGGACTGTCTAATACATATAATGGTAAGATAATTTGTTCTGCTTTAAGCCATTAGGTTTGGGGTCATTTGTCACAGCAGCCACAGGAACCAAATACAGTGGGTAAAAGGTCAAGTGCTTGGTATCATTTTTCAAAGAGGTGTCAGCCATTACCTCAGAGAATTTTAACAGTGATATCTTTATGATTTTACAACAATAGAAATGTATCTCTCCAGCAAATACATCTCTCAAAATCAGTGTCAGTTACCTGTCATGGTAATGTGTGGTTTTGAAAGAATTTTTTTTTAATTAAAAAACTATTTATTATTCTAGGTAGGGGCGTACATACCACCCCGGCCACCATGGTGGTCAGAGGACAGTACTCAGGAGTCGTTTCTCCCCTTCCACCTTTACGTGGGTTCTGGGGGTTAAACTAAGTTTGCAGGGCCTACCTGTGGAGCCCTTTTCTCAAAAACCACTTTGTTTCTTGAAGGCCCTCAGATTACCTCACCCTGTCTTGCTGTTTGGTTCCTGGCGCTCCGATTGGCTGGAGGCAGAGAAGGGATTCAGGGGCAATGAACTCGCTGTCCTTAATGGGATAAACACACTCAGGACACTCAAACTGGGAAGGATCCCAAGTAGCCAGTGTCACTCATGAGACAAAGCACTCCTGGAGGTCAGAGGTCCTCCAGAGGCTCATGAAGCATCTGAGGGGCAGGGGACAGGTAGCCCGAGGGTCTCTTTGATGAGAGGACGTAGGCCTCTCAGGTCACAGATAGTCACACGTACTTGTTGTCATTTATTTGTTATAAAATTTATTTTTAAGAGGCATGTTAACAACAATTTTTTTAAAAAAAACCTGATTTTTGCAAAGAAATAAAGAGTTTTTATAAAAAGCCATTCAAAAATAGTAATATAATTAAGACACTAAAATTGCCTCTGCTGCAAACGGCGAGGCTACTTTTAGTAACCTGAATTTTTCATCCATTCAGAAAGTCAGTGCCTCCCATCACTTGCCTTGAAGCCTCTCTTCTCCCCCTTTTTAAATGGTGGGCTGGCAGCCGAGGGCCTTCTTAGTGCCCCAGCCCCCCTGTAAGGCAAAGGAGAGTCACAATGGCCTTTGGCAGCCCTGCATCACAGGCCTTCCAGGCTCTCTTGGGCGCAGGAGGCCTCTGACCCAGCCTTCCTCTCTGGGGCTTCCTTTGCACACCCCTTCTCTGAAGAACCCCTGACCTGGGAAGCAGGTAGTTTTACTGCTTTCTAAATACATGAATATTCAAAGCCCCCAGAAACAAGCATGCCCCCTCCTGAATTCCAGCATGCTCTCCCTGGCTTGCCTGTATCTCCCTGTAAACCAGTTTTGAAGGCAAAGCGGAAGCGACAGGGAATTTCTTCCTGTTTTAGCCACTACAGCGGCCCACACAAGGCACAGCATGTCATCGACTCCAAGTTACATTTTTTGTAATATCTCCAAAACTGGCATGTGACTTCCAGTTGGCAGTTTGCACTGAATTGGCGGCTCTTACTTTTCTAAAGATACATGAAATAGCTGTGAGCCTTATCGCCAAATGAAGCCTCAGACTGGACTAAAACACCACTCCGGCTGGGCAGTGGTGGTGCATGCCTTTAATCCCAGCACTCGCGAGGCAGAGGCAGGCGGATCTCTGTGAGTTTGAGGTCAGTCTGGTATATAATAGCTAGATCCAAGACAGGCTCCAAAGCTATAGAGAAACCCTGTCTCGAAAGAACAAAAACAAAAACAAACAAACAAACAAAAAACCACACAGAACTGTCCCCACTTTGCAGATGAGGAAACTGAGCTCCCGAGACCTCAGGGTCAGAAGGGTGGTGAAAGATGCAAGCACCATTCTCTGCAAGCCCATCAGATCGCCAGTTAGTGGGTTGCCCAGTCATAATCTTTATCAAACCCTTTCCTGCTTTTATTAATAACGGAGAAGCTTATTTTACAGTCCTACTGCGGTGGTCCATTTTGTTTTCTGAGTCTGTTAATTTTGTGTTCTACATGCTGGTGTGGATTTATTAGGCGCAAGTTTGCAATCCTCGTGCTTTCCTGGTGAGTGGATTCATCATTGTTATGAAGTGACTTCTTCATCCATCCCTAAATTGCACATTTGGCCTAACAGTATAGCTGGTGAATTTTCTTTTGTTCGTGTATACCAGGTTCCCTTGTGTGGAAGGCAAATGTCCCCTACAGCCCCTGTGTTAAACACTTGTTCTAAGCTTGGCATTTTTTGGAGGTAATGGGAACTTTGAGACATGTAACCTTTTAGGAGGGCATCCAGTCACTGGGGACATGTCCCTAAGGCAGATGGTGGGGCCTCCAGCTTCCTCCTCTTCCCTCTTGTTCTTCACATCTCAGCCATAAGTCTGGTTTGACCATGCTTCCACCATGGTGTGCTGCCCCGCCCTGCAGGCCCAAGAACAACAGGCCAACCACTGAAACCTCTGAAGCCGTGAGCCCAAATAACCCTCCGATCAGTTGCTTCCCTCTGTCGTTGTAGTGAGAGAAAACTATCAGACCAAGTACTCTGCACTTCACCCTTTGACTTTGCACATTTTGTTGTCTTTATGTGGGGTTTTTGTGTGTTTCTTAACTGGGGCAGGTACTTCTGGCTTGGGTTTTTAAACTGTTTGGTCACATCTGATCGTCTCTTATGAATTTAGTCTGCTTCTATATAATGGGAACATCAAGCTGTTTAGGTTTCTGGACTTGTTTCTGTTATTTGTTCATTTCCATGTTTTTTGGAGCTGTTTTTCTTTTCTTTTCTCTTTGAACCACCGTAGCTAGGTGAGGTGATGCTTGCATACCTGTGATCTCAGCACTCGGAAAGCTGAGGCCAGAGGATTGGCCTGAGTTTGAAGCTGCCCTGAGCTATGCAGTAAGACTTTTTTTTAATGTTTTATTTATTAAAGGCCTTTTAAAAATTGACAATAACAGAGGTTCTTGTTGGTTTTTAAAAATCTTTTATTTTTGCCTATTGATTTGGGGTTAATACCCTCTACTTATGTTTTATTTGTGGTGGTTTAGTTTGAAGTTTTATGATACATTTTAACTGTGTGGACTCTAAAATTATCCCAACTTCCTTCTGGAACAATGCAGGGCCTTCGGTGCACTCTAACTGTCCATGTGCCCTCTTAGCATGGGAGAGTGCTTTAGTCTGCCCCTTATTAACCCTGCCCATTACAGTGATTATTAATGCTGTTATTATTACATAAGAGCCATGTGTTTTAGTTACAGCAATTTTTACTTTTTATTTGTTCATCATCCCGCTTGCATCTCAGAAAGGCCTTTTGGGATGATTCTCCTCTTTTTCCTGGTTTTACCCCCTTTGGTTGTTCTTTCCCAAGTGCCAGATGCTAGTAAACGCCCAGGTTTTGCTGGCTCCAAAAATATCTGTATTGTGTCTCCGTTCTGGAAAGATGTTTTTCAGACCAACGGTAATTTTCTCGCTGTCTTCTGGTTGCCATCATTTACTTTGGATACCTGTTTCTAGTAATGGCGTTTCCTCCTAGGTGACATGCCGCTTGCTTTTTCCTTTCTTTACTGCATTTTATAGTTTCACAACCACATGTAGAAATATGAATCTCTTTTTGGGAGTGTATGGTATGTAAATGTTCATATGTGCAGGTAGTCAGACACATATACGGAGGAAAGAGGATGACAAAATGCCTTCCTTTATCACTCTCCACATTATTATTACCATTAATAATTATTATTGTTGGTATTATCATTAATACTAAATTATTATTATTATTATTTTGAAACAGCATCTCTCGTTGAACCCAAAGACCACAGATTTGAGTCTACTAGCTAGCCACTCAGCTTGAGATCTGCCTGTCACAGCCCCTTGTTGGGATTACAGTCATGTGCTGCCATGCCCAACTTTCACATAGGTGCTACAGATCTAAACTTGGGTCCCCATGTTTCTGCAGCAAGTGCTTTTATCCACTGAGCCATCTCCATAGCCAAAGCCTCTTTTGAAAAATTTAAGAAAAAAAAAAAGTTTGTGCTTTTGCATCTGAAGATTCAAGTCAGTTCCAAATAGTTCTCTGCCTTCATCTTGGAAAGCGTTCCCATGTTCTCTTCTCTACCCTGTCTTTCTAGAACTCCACTTGGACATGTTAGGCCTCCCATCTGCCTTCCAAATCTGTAACCTTTCTCATAGTATTTCCTTTCCTGTCTCACTGTGCTGCTACCTTTGAGTGATGTCTCAAGTATTCCTTCCAGTTCACTGATTTTTCATTCAGTTGCATCTGAGCTACTACTGAGTTTTAATTTCAAACTTATTTGTTTGTTTGTTTCTAAGAGTTTCATGTTGTCCTTTTCAAATTTCACTAATAATTCCTGATGGTGTTTACTGATCCCTGCTTTTATGAGTTTCTACCTGTTTCCCTTGGAATATTTCTCACGTGGTTATATTCTGTATTTGACAGTTCTGTTATCTATAATGTTTAGGGATTAAATGTGTTTGTGGTTGGTTTTAATTCTGCCTACTCATGGCAGCTTGCCTTCTAATTACATTTGCTTGATCTTAGAATATAGGAGCTGTACAGATCCAAACTAAATGCTTTTTGTCTGCCTCTGTTGAGGACCACAGGTCCTATTGACCTGCGAACACTGGTTCTTTCCAAAGGCCCTGGTTTAGTGTAGGCTTCTGATGTTCTACCTTCCTGGACACATTGCTGCCAGATCAAAATTCAGTAATATAATTCATGGTGCTTTGGGGTCCTCTTTGCAACTTGTTTTCCAGTCTCCATCCATGAGTAGGTTGATTTTAGAGATTCCCCTTGCATTTTTGTGTCTATCAAAATATATTTCATTTGGAATTTCTTGTTTTGTCATGGGAGAATTCTTTAGTATTCTCAACACAATTGTAAAAAGGAGTCTGGGGCTCCCAACAGACTTGGGGTCCCCAAAGCTTCTTATGACACCCAGAAGATATGAGGAGAAGCTCGTGCAGCTGAGGAAGTCATATTTAAGAGTCACCTCCTTTAGCTGCTCAGAGATGCTCGAAGTCATTCCTCACACAGAGAGAGCCCTGCAGCATGGAAGACTCAGGTGTGTAACATGGACAAGGGAGTGCGTGAGTGCAAATATGTGTGTGTGAATGTAAGTGTGTGTTGTGTGTGTATGTGTGTGAGTGTGTGTGAATGTGTGTGTATGTGTGTGAGTGTGAATATGCGTGTATATGTGTGAGAGTGTGAGCATGCGTGTATGTGAGTGTGAGTGTATGTGTGAGTGTGAGTGAGTTGTGTGTGAGTGTGTGTGTGTGGAGGCGTGTTCAGTGAGCCCTGTACACTCATGTAACCAGACCAGATCCTTAGATTGGACTTCTCTGAAAGAAAACAGGGTAGTCACGATCAGAGTCTGTTGCTAGGACAGATGATGCCAGCCTGTGTCACTGCTGTTGACTTTGCAAGCCAAGAACAGAGCATGTGGCCGTGCACATCAAGGCCCACCCCCAGCAGCCATCTTCCCGTGCTGTTCATAGGCTGTTTATAGCCTATGACATATACTGATGTTGTAGTCGTTCTGTATGCTGTCCACGAGTGGAAAGATAAACAGGCTAACGAAGATCCCACCTGTGGGAAGCACTGTTGGAGAGCGGCATTGCTTTGGTTGGGGGGCAGGATGGGACCGGGGAGCTCCTTGCTCAGAGCACGGTAGCAGGGTCTGGTGCATGGCCTCCACAGCACTTTATAGCTTCTGTGACAAAAAGTCTTCATCCTTTAGAAAACTCCGAGTCCCAGAATCCTGTGGGGCTATCAACCCATTGTCCACTGGGAGTATTCTAGGGTTCCCTATGACCTAAGGCTGCCCAATCAATGTTTCCACCCAGTTTCCCCCTCTTGACTCTTAAGCTTTTCTTTTGCTCTCCTTTTGCTCACAGTTATTTGTACATATAAGTACATGTCAGGACTACCACTCACCCTGCTCCTTGACTCATGGAAGAACCTGAAAGGATTAAAACACTCAGAGAGAACGTGGTGGTCATCAAGGCCGTGGCTCCTGTCCCTAGGTGTCCAGACCTATGTGTCTCCCACAACTCTGCTTCAGATTTGAAACACCTTTGCACACTCTCGGTAAATTTTCCTCACCTTCCTGTTATTCTAGAACAACTTTTATCATCTAATACCAAATCCATGATAGAAATCAGACAAGGGCAAGCCAGAGCAAGCCCTTTATCAGGTGCTGTGTTGCAGACCAGAGCATAACTCTCCCTAGCCCCGAAGAAGCTGTGACTGTTCAGTCATAGGGAAGAGTCTTAGGAATCTGTCTGTCTTCACATATATGTATGCACATATATATATACATATATATATTTTAGGAACATAATATGTTGTTTTAAACTATAAAAACCATGCTATACAATAGGTTAATGTTAACTAACATTTCTGAAACATGGGTTTTTGCTAGTACGACCAGATTTTAAAAGAAACTAAGCCAAAATGTGATGTTATTTAATTAAACAGTAAACATTCTGTATATATTATGATACATGCAATCAATAATTCTCTCTAAAATTGCAAGCTCTTAAAGACAGGAAGTTTATGTTTTTTGTCTGTGCACCTACAGCGCCTAGGACATAGTCAGCATTCAGTGAAATGAAATAGGCAGGGGTCTTGTGGATGGATGGAGGCTCTTGAGTAAGGGAACTAATGAAAATAATAAACATTAGCTACACTCAGAAGTGATTGATTCAAGGGCCTTCGCCTTGAGAGCAACATCAATCAACTCAGTAAACAAATTCTCTGCCTACCTATCGTGTGCATAGCTGTGTGCCTGGTTCTTTTGCAAATACAAGAATATGATCCTGTCCCATAAATCGCCATGGTCATTGGAGAGATAAGTCATGTCTGAAAATAACAGGGGAAGTCAAGTGTTTGAGAGAAAATACTCATCCTTGCTCAATACACTTAGGGGGTTTGTGTCCCCAGTGGATATTCCAGTTTCTCAGAAACACAGAATTTCACTTGAAGTTGTATTGTGGTTTTTCCCCCCTCTGTGGATCTTCTCTCTGATATTTTGGGTTTGATCTTTTGCAATTGCAGCCAGGGTTTCTGTATTCATTTCCTTTTCATTAAACAACAATAATTACTTGTTGACTGAGTAATCCCGAGGGACTGGTGGTGTCCCCAAGCCGTCAGTCCTGGTTGTTTCTAGTTCCTTTCTTTGTAGTACAATTCTCCAGAATGGACCACTTCCTAGCTGTGCATGTGCAGAACTGAAAACTTAAAATGGCCTGTGTCTGCTGTGCACACCCTCACTTCGCCATGCTTGCTGAGCTCTGGAGGTTAGTGAATGAGGTCAGTTCCTGCCTCCTCATGAATGACTTAGCTGAGCTTGTTAACGCTTTCATTACCTCACATACTTACTTTTTGTGTGAGGTCAGTTGCAGCCTGTGCTCGTCCGACAATTTTCAGGAGCATAGTATATTGTTTATTGATGTAAGCCCCATGACACATAATAGATCACTCAAACTAATCCCTCCTAACTTAAATTGTGTGTCCTGTCACCATAGTGTCCCTCAGTTCTCCCTGCCCCTGGCCCCAGGTATTGGTAACTGCCATTTTACTTTCTGTATCTATGCACTAAGAATTAGTAGCCTTAGATTCAACACGTGAGTGGGCTCATTTGGCATTTGTCTCTGTGCCTGCCTATGTCACTTAGCATAATGTCTTCCAGGCTTATCCATGGTGTCACAAATCATAGGATTGTCTTTTTTTTTTTCTTAAAACCCAAAATATTCCATTGGTTGTTTATTTCACACTTTCTATATCTATCCACACATTGGTGGACACTTAGATATGAGTGTGCTCCTGACCTCTGCTCTTGTGAAAAGTACTGCAGTGGATACAGGGTGAGGAAACCTCTTTGACATACCCCTGTTCTCCCTTTGGATACAAACCTAGTTGTGGGATCGCTGCATCGTATTTTTAACTTTCTGAGGAAATTCTATACCATTTTCCATCATTAGTCCTGGTATTCTTTTCCTTTTTAGGAATAACCTATTATCATTACCTTTTTCTCCAACCTAAAGCAAGGTACAGAGAAGGAGCGGGGGGGGGGGGCGCGGAGAGCGCTAGCATTTTCTTCCCCTCCACCAAGTAAGGTAGGCTGTTTCCGGTTCCTCCAGGAGCTTTGCTGTTTTGGGAAGGTGTTGCCACACCCAGGAGGCATGCTTCCAACTCCTGTCAGTCATTGTTCTTCGTGACTGAAGGCTTTAGTTAAATTTTCAGCACCAGGGTCCTGGACAGCACCAGAACCAGCAATGCCTAGAAACCAAGCATCCCCAAGGCAAACTGCTTTGCTCCCATAAGTCAGGGAGACAGAAAAGTTTGGGAAATCTCATTATAAAAGTTTTCCTTCGAGAAAATGTCTTAACACCAAAAGGCAAGAGCTAGGGAGAGAGCAGGTATGTCTGAGCTTCTAGAGCTATATCTAAAATCTGAATTAATCTTTCAAACACATCTAACATTTCATAAGAAAATAAATCTTTAATTTTAAAACTGGGAAGCAGAAAAGAAGACAAGTTCATTCCTGTTTCAAAAAGCTGGAGAGCTTATGAAAATTTCTAGGCATACTGGAACTCTCTGATGGTTATCAGATAATACCGCTTCCTACATCGTGGAGGAGACAAATGAGATAAGGCACGCAGGGTGCCTAGGACGGCACCTGACACATACAGAGTGCTCAGGTCCTAGTGTGTCTGGGGGAATATGTCTATTTAGCGCTAATGTAAGAGGAGGAATTTGGCTGCACTGATCCCTTCCTCAGCAGTCTCAGCACCTCTCTGTCCCCTCTTCTGTTGGCAGAAGGATAATATGTATTGTGTTTTCTAATAGAACTGTATATTCCTGTTGTTAATTTTTAACGCCATCCTTTAAACATTGTTATTCTGTGTTGTCCGCAGACAGGCAACCCTAAAATAAGATATCTTGCATTTTACTTGGTGTCCTATAAATCAATGTCTCACAGGGGAGAAAGTTTATTTGGCCCTATTATATTAGCCATCTCTTATTCATTCATTTTACCTTTTTTTTTTATTAAGCTACCATGTGCCGGGCACCTTGCTGAGCCCTGGAGGTTGGTAGTGAACAAGAGCAACCCCTGCCTTCACAGAGCTCAGAGAGAATCAATATGCCTGATGAATTAAAGAAATTCTTACTTTGGGAAATAATTTCACCTTCCTCTAACCAAATCCTTCATCAGAATTCATCATTTGTATCCAGAATCATTTCTCACTCCCACTGTCCATTCTGACTTAAAAACGCTAATAAGAAATAGAATGATAAAACAAAATGGGGATATGGAGGAGGAGGACATGACTCGGGCAATCCATGAATTAATCAACCCCTGAATAATCAAGAGGTGATATATAAAATGTAAGTATCATAGTTCATGGCTTCTTAAATAATTAAGTGTATTAAAGAAGGGACAAAAAGACCACATTTCAGAAGAAATTAGTAGCCTTAAGGCAGACAGTGAGCAAAAGAGAGCTCTGAAATAGCGTTTATAAGCCTTTTCTATATTGTAACAAGCCAAGCAGATAGCAGGAAGAGTGATGGCTATATGGATTCCCCCATATATTTTAAAGTAGTGAATGCCAACCTAGAGGTCACAGAGTTATTATAAGGCATCTGAGGATCCATCTGTGTGTGGGCATTTTATCAATACCTATGCACACAGCTACCATTATATGGAGTTTTTGTTTTAATATTAAAAGGTATCCTCATACTTGAAAAGAGTTGAAAACCACAGTCTCGAAATACATGCTTATGGGCTGTCACGAAAATGGGATCAAAAGCAGCCAGGGAAAGGTCGCTGACAGAAGAGGCGGTGGGAGACCTAAGCTAAGACATAAAGGATGAGAGAATTTCGGGGTGGGAGTGTGAGAAAAGGAGAAATGGACAAAGATGCGGGAAGGAAATTCGGGTCTCACGGAACTGCTCCAGCTAGCTGCTTCCCCCCAAGCTGGGAGGCCTTAGAACATACTCTCTAACTTCTCTGAGTTTTTGTTCCGTCATCTGCAGAGACAATAATAATTCCTAACCTATGTCATAGCATTTTATAGCAGGTGTGCTGAGGTCACCAGTAGGAGAAAGGGAGTGAGAGGCAGTGAGGGGGCAAGAAGTTGGGGAGACTGTGGAACCTACTCCTGCCATCTTCCCATCCGCAAGCTGGAGGCCTAAGAAAGCCAGTGGGGGAGGGGGCTGGGCCTGAGAACCAGGAGAAAGAGAGATGTAGATCATTGGATGGGAGGATCTGTGATAAGGAGTCCCAGCTCAGTAACAGGCAGGACAGGAGAAATCTCCTTTCCTGTTAGATTCTGCTCAAGACCTCAGTGGTTCTGATGATGGGGCTTTCTCTGCTACATTCTACAGATTCAAGAGCTAATTTCAAACAACCAGTGTAGTGGCTAATACCTGTAATCCCAGCTACTTGAGAGGCTGAGAGAGGATCACAAGTTCAAGGCCAGCCTGGCCAGTATAATAAGACCCCTCTCTAAACGTAAAATAAAAGGAAGACTGCAGAAATAGCTTGGTGATAAAACCTTTACCTAGCATGCACAAGGCTGTGGGGTTCAATCCTTAAGACAGCAGAAAGAACACACTTCAAATGCTAATTTTATTCGGTAACACTTCACACATACAACAGGAAGTAATGTTGAACCTGGATAGTCTATGGCCTCCTGAGGGCGACACATAAAATTACCCATGACAGCCATCAAGCAGAATGCACGCAAGGACTGGAGGATAGCTCTGTGCTTACCATGCAAGCATGAATTTGATCCCTAGAACCTATCTTTAAAAGCCAGGAATGGTGTAATCCCAGCACTGGGCAGGGACATGAAGATCTCTGGGGCTTGCTGGCCAGCCAGCCTAACCTATTTGGCAAGCTCTAGGCTAGTAAGAGATGCTCTCGAAAGTCAAGGTGGGCAGCTTCTGAGGAATGACACTCGGAGTTGTCCCCTGGCTTTTACATGTGCGTGTGTGTGCACACATGCACATGCGCATGGACACATACACACACACACACACACACACACACACACACACACTACTAGATTCTGTGCTCAACATCTTGAAAGTCTTCAGATGTTCTTCATCAGCGTGACCATTGTTGCCTACTCCCCCACCATGCATCATGAGCTCTTTCAGTCTT
Source organism: Ondatra zibethicus (assembly GCA_004026605.1). NCBI lineage: Eukaryota > Metazoa > Chordata > Mammalia > Rodentia > Cricetidae > Ondatra > Ondatra zibethicus. Next base: position 168,658 of record PVIU01000817.1, read on the forward strand.
GCCTGTAAGCCAATATCTGATTGCTACGTTCTGGTCATCTCATCTTTAATAAGTGGAATTGGTTAGAACTTTTAGTTTTAGTAGAAAGTAACCTTTTGTTATCTCGTTCTCCCTTTCAGAGGTGCCGAGCAGATCTTATGGAGATGGACAGAGGCATCTCATGTAAGGCAGACTTATAAGCTGAGCCTGTGAAAGCAGTCATAGGGACATGAGGGGGACATCAGGACTGACAGGAACCAGATACCAACCACAGCCAGGATAGCTCTTGTTGTTTCTGCCTCTTGTCCCTGTATCTATGCCTTGCTTGTCAGCTTAATTATTTCAGAGTATCTTTCTCTGTGATTCTGGCACCAAAACTGCCAGTAATTCTGGGCATAAATCTTCCAGGCTGAACACCAGTGAGAAAGCTCCAATTACAAGAAAAAGACTGTGTCTGGTCACGTGCCTGTCCCATGAGGTTAAAGGAACTGTATGGCTAGGAAAACAGAAGGGTAGATCCCCAAAAGTGAAGGATTCTGTCCCTAAATCAAAAGGAAGTGGCGAGCAGACGCCCAGTCATGGTATGTACAGTCACTTCTGCGTTTGCTGGGTACCTGCTGCTGGCCTAGTCCTGGCTTCAGCACTGGAAACAGGTGCCTGGGAGAGCTGAGTTTCTGTAGAGAATCAGGCTGCACACTGTTGCATGCACAGGCATCACGGATATATGCACACCTTACAGGAAACCCTCCAAGATCCTGCGCTGGCATGCCTACATCACCACCTGCAGAGGCCTCCAGCGCAGTCCCCTGCTCTTCCTCGGTTGCCTTGGAATCCTCTAGTTAAATCATCCACTTCAGCAGCCATTTATCTTTCCTTCTAACCCTCCATTTTAGTCCTTTAGAAACCTATTGAGAGCCAGTGACGCACAGAAGACACCAGCTAGCTCTTCCAAATCCGCATGCTCAGAATTATGCATTGAGGTTGGGGATAAGGCTCCTTATGAACCCAGACTGGGAAAAACAATGGAGAAGAAAGACAAGCAAAATTGGTATCTCTGAGTATATCATCCATGAGAACCCTAGCTTAGGCCAGAGTCAACCAGGGCCTACCGCGGGGGCAAAGGTGCTACCAGGATCCGTTCTCACAAATGTAGAATTTATGAGGCTGTACATATAGCCATTGTACTTGTATGAGAACGTTTCAAGTATTTCTTTCCAGTACAAATATTTTGAAATTATGTGAATGGTTTTGGCAACCCTGCCTTGACATCCTTTCGGGTTTTGCTGTTGTTGTTGAAGTAACATCATGATAGGTTCAGGAGAATGAAAGCCTGTTTTAAGTCTAAGCATCCGTATGACAGTCCCAGCTAGAACTTAGAGGTGACCCAGTCTTCATTCAAACTTGGGAGGTCCTGGAAACTAGCACTTAGTGAGCTCCTGCTGTGTACCAGACTCCACGCTGTGTCCTGCACACGCGTTCTCACTGATGAGGGGTGCTCTGCTGCTTCCGGTCCATGAAGGACGAGAGTGAAACACCTAGGGGACTAAGTCTTATGCTCCAGATCATAAAAACCAGAGTAAAAACCAGAGCTGTGAGGGGACCATGACTTGCTTGGGACCCTGGTTCCCAAGTGTTGTTCCTTATCTAGGCTGACCTGGAATGAGATTCCCGTTTTGTAGCAAAATCACCTAAATAAAGATAATGTAATTGTTTTCAAGAAACTGAAAGAAATGCTCTGCTCAAATTCTGTTTCTCAATTCTAAAATCATATCCATCTTGTTTTGGGGGAGTATTGAAGAGTATTTTAATAGTCATATTGTCCTTGGTAAGGTGTGGCAGTTCTTTTGTTTTTAATGTCCTTAGTTAGACAATAGGCAATCGTGTGTGAGTGCTCAGAAGTGTGTGTGCCATCAGACCTCATGCCATAAGATCTCAACGTCTAGAAAGCACTGCTCTATATAACATTGGTGTCTCCAAGCTGGCATTCACTGAGTAGCTGCCATGGCAGTCAGTCTGGATGGCTTCTTTGCATTGCCTTGGATAGGTCACACCGCTGACAGAAGGTCATACCCCAGCTTTATAGATTAAGAAAAAGATCCTTGGAAGTAAAGTGCTGGCCAACGACTTCTAAGCCAAAGCTCCCACGCCCTCTGTGCGGTCCACTCCAAGCAGCCATCCCAAAAGACTTTGAGCGGGACCTTCCCTTTGAAGCAGAGCTCCCCCATATGCCAGCCAGTCAGATTCTGAAAGGCAATCGGTTTCTGTTGCTTACACCCAGAGGATGCCATTGAGTATCACTCCTCCCAGTCCACTGCCTCCTTCCCAGAGTCCAACCCCACAGTGGCTCTCAAAGGCCCTGTAAGCAGCAAGTAAGAGAGCGTTGGATTGCTCCTATGGCCCCTTTTCAGTGTTCTAACTTCCCGGAGAGTAAAATTGGGAAACCAAGACCAGAACTATGGCTTCTGTTCCTTACCACTCAGGGACACCGAGGTCAAATGAATTCCCCAAAGCTCTCTCAGTTAGCAAAAAATAAAAATAAAAATACATCTCCTTTGAGTGCCAGGCAGACTGGGACAGGCGGGCCAGCTACTGCCTTCCGTGTTAGTAATGGCTTGGTACATGCACTTGACATTCCGCTCTGTGTACGGGGGTTAGAGAATGGTTTTCATCTGAACAGGCTGGTGGCTGGGTTTCTTGAGAACACACACACACGCACACATTTGGTGTTCATGAGTACTTTGGCACTTTGCAAAAACAAGAACACATCTGGCTGACAAGGTGCTGTTGTCACTCACGCCCCAGCTCCTCCTCAATGACAGACACACAGTACAGCTGCCAAATGTGTCTGTGGCAGAGGTACACAGAGACACAGAGAGCCCTGCGCTCTTCGTTAGGAAGATGAAAAGAACAGAGCTGGTTCCTGCTTCCATGAGTGCTCTAAAGAAAAGGAACAGGGTCTGGTTCCTCCTGGAGAAAAAGCAAACCACAGACCAATGTATTTTTTAAGAGCTGCAGGATAAAGAGGAAAGACTCCATCAGTTCATGTAACTGGAGATGGCTAATGAGGCCAGTGTAATTCACAACATGAGAAAAATGTTGACAAGAGAGCAAAGTGTAGTATTTTACATAACATTATACAGTACTAGTAAGAATAACAGGACTTATCTGTGGCTCATATTTTCTTTCTTTCCTTTTTCTCATTTCCATTTACTCTCTTCTCATAAATGTTCCCCCCTCTTTTCCATTCTTCTCCCTCTATGTGGGCAGTTTGGGATAAGTGGCAATCAAGGACTATTGCCCTCACTCAACGACAGCCAAGAGGATCTCTTGGGGGTCTCCCATCAGATGCTGAGGGACAGAGCCAAGAGGTGGACACAAATACTAAGCTCATCCATTGGAAAGGCCCCCCAGTCTGGTTTTTGGACAGAACAATTCCCGCATGGAGGGATAGTTTGGAATTTCTTCATTTTAGCTGCAGCTTCTGAGCTCTTCTGTCATGGGATTCTGGATTCTTCTGCAGCTGACTGTCCTGAGCCTTTCCCTTTGACTTCCACTGTGAAGCGGAAGCTACCCCATAGCCTGCAAGGCTAAGTCTTTGTCACCTGAGTTAGGCAGAGTCTTCTGTTGCTTAACAACCAAAGAACCCACCAAGCATTGCCCGCCCAAATTTGTGCTATCCTCTTGATAGGGGCTCCGGCAAGGCCATGTCCCTGGTCCAGCAGTACAGGGCATCTTCATCCTAAATGACCTCGGGAGCCTGTTTCTGCACCACACCAGAACATGGCACCATATAACCATGCTTCAATTTGGACCCAGAACAACATTACCAGCTCAATCAGCTGGTTATTCACTGGGCTTGGCTACAGATGCCAAAAAGCCTCTTGACTGTTTCCAAAAATAAAATCCAGCATCACAGGATGAAAATCTGCCACTATTGTGCTTATTACAAATAATGTGGCATCGATTTGAAGAAGATTCTCCAGGGAGCCCCCAAAGTGTCTGAAACAATGGTCACAGTCTTGGGATAAATATCTAGCATCTCTGATGACAGCCTAAGAGGAGAGATATTCATTTGCATGGACACATTCTGATATATTTACTGAATAGCCCATCTCATTATCAAAAAGCCACAGCCTGGTAGAGTCATGTTCCAAAGTCCAACAATTAGATGTTTGGTTTTTTAATGAGCCCTTGGAAAATCTCCCACATGCAGCCTGAGACCCTTCCGCATTCCATCCCCTCACCCATGACCACATAAGGATTTTCCTCTTCACATGGGAAGCAGATGAAGGTTAACAGACAGCGGCCATTATCTATTGTTCTTAAGCAGGATGTATGCCCCCCTCCCAAGGATGAGCTGCAAATCTGAATTAGGAGGACGTGGAACATCCGCTAGCAAACCCTGCTTTAAAGCTCCTGATATTATTGGCAGCATACTTCCTTGCCTTTTTAAGTTTCTCTTAGACTGGGGAAAGACTTGACATTAAGCTTTCCAAAATAAGAGGGAGATAGAGGAAGGAGAAGGAGAGAGAGAGAGAAGGAAAGGGAGAGAGAGAGAGACTGAGAATGTGTTGTATGTATATATGTTGTGTGTGTATATATATATTTGAATATATATTTGTGTATATACATATCATATATATATACATATTTGTATATGTTTATATATTTGAATGATGCATACTGAAACATTCCAGCAAGTGGAACCTACTACCCACCCACATATTGACATGGTCTCCTGGTTGCTCCTATACACCACCAGACAGAGGAATAGTATATCCGCCATCGTCTCCTCCCATGCCATTGTCGAGTGCCATTCTGAGAATTGAAGAATTCTACCTTCTGGCTGCGGGCGGAAGAAAGGTGGTCACTCTTGATGTGTCTTTTGATAAAGAAACAAAGGGAAAGTGAGGCTTTCACAATTGACTTCTGTCTCTGGATGTCTTGCCATTTCTGTCTGTTCGTGATCAAAGGCTCATCCCAACGAAAGGAAGAAGACTCTGCGTTTGGCAGGCTCCGAGACAGTCTTGGATTATTTATTTGTTCTGTAACTCATTTTTGTCAAACATTCTTTTTCTATCTCTTGTCATAAAAAATTGAAATGCTAGTTTCTCAGTGGATGACTTGATTTTAACTATCTGTCTGTCTGACCTTGGACAAATTATTTAACCTATGTTTTTGAATGGAAGGCCAGTGCCTGGCCTGAAAAGGTGCTTCACAAGTGTGAATTGGAAGCCTCTGATAGACTTTCACCCCCAGTTCCCCATAGCCTCCCTGTTGACTGAGGGGACAATCCAACAGTGGGCTCTCTCCTGGGTGCCATCGCCTTTGCTCTTTGGCACATTTTATATTTGTTTGGCACTTAGTCTCAAACACATGGGTTTTGTCATTTTCTGAGCATGCTCTTTCGCTGTGAGAAAATAGCTGATTCCTCTCTGGAGTGTAGAATGAAACACCTACACGGTGTACCCAACAGAAGTGCCATCGCCTGCCCAGTGCTCAATGCTTTTGAATTCTGCCATTTCTTCATCTGCTCTGTGTATTCGAGAAGTTTTTCACGGGCAACAACTTCCACCTTCCTTCAACCCACAGTTGAGTGTGCTCTGTCACCTCACAACAAAGAGGCTAGATTATAAACTTTGTTCAAGTGTTGTCAAGTCCAGTGACCAAGTTCACAAAATTGAGGTGTTTCTGGGGTTAATATTATTCTTGTGAAGTTGTTTTCCAAAGTGTGTCTCCTAGAGGCTCACCTCCTAATCTGAATTGTCAACTGGGGCCTTTTAGAGATTGATGACGGGGATTATGATTGTCTACGTGTTGCACTTTCATCCAATTTTCTGATGTGTTTTGGTAATGATGTTGACAGTTGTGTGAAGATCTGTTACTGAAATTAAAGCCGCCGCAGCCGCATTTTTGAGCTTGATGATTAGATTTGATTAGATCAGAGTGGGTTTTACTTCTCCCCCAGAGTCGGCAGAGATTTACTGTCCATCGACTGATTTAACTTCTTGCTGGAAAATGGTTAGTGACATAACTTACCATCAGCAAAAGAGATGTCAAGGAGCATTGGAATGAGATCCAACCTTGTTTAACTTTTGTGTTGACCTTGAAAGGTCTGAAAATGTATACATTATCAAAGATTTCTGCCCACAAAGCACAACAGAGAAAAATAACTGTTGGTGCTTTGGGGTGGGCTTTGTAGTGATGAGAATCTTCCAACAGTGGCTCTCATTCCAGTGAGTTAGCACTTTCATGAAATCAGGTAAGGGAAAAAGAAAAGAACAGGATTATCGTTCCTGAGCTCTTCTTGCCACTGGCAAGAGGTGAAAGTAGCCATTTATGAGCCTGAGTCTGGATGACTTAATGTCCCAGTGGGATGAGAAAGAAGGCCGCTCACGGGCAGGGCTTTCCTGGAACACGTAATGTGCAATTGACTTTTACATATGAATCCTTAAAATAATTGCAACAAATAATTCACAAGTTAAGATGCACAAAAATATACAGTTTCAGCTAAGAATCTTTAAAATGTGGCATAAAATCGGACTTTAATTTATATTTTTGGTTGAGAGCCTAGCTTTTAACGGCTAAGCCATCTTTCCAGCCCCAGACTTTAATTTTCACTCATAAAACTGCTGAAAATTTAGGCAGACTGGGTTGCTCAGTGTTGGTAAAGATGCAGTGTTCTAACAGTGGGACATAAAAATATGGAAACAAATTTTAAAAGAAAAAAATGAGAGAGGCTTAAATGTATGCAGATCTTTTGACTCTATAATTCTTCTATAGCTGTCTCAGAAAAAGAGAGCTACATGGTCAAAAATTTATGTGGAGGAGTCTTTGTTTCACCTTTTTGTAATAGAAAAAAAACTAGGAGAAACTTTAATAGCCATTAATAACACAACATTTATGTAAATTGGAGAACACCAGTGGGATGAAATACTATGCAGCTGCTAAAATTCTCTTCAGAGAATATTTAAGGGCATGAGAGAAAAATTCATGATATCATAAGTAAAGGAAAGAAATATAATACAAAATTTCACTATAATGGGTACCAACATTGTAAAACATTTAAATGTGCATAGACAGGACTAGAAGGAAATATATCAAAATATTACAAAGTTTTCCAGGTAGTTGATTTAGAGGTAATTTTTATTTATGTTTTTCTGGTTTGTGTGTGTGTTTTAAATTTGCAAGGCATGTGCATTAGTTAAACTTTTCTTTGTCTTGGCAAACACCCGAGAGAAGCTCTTTAATAGGAAGGCAGCTTTGTTGTAGTTGATGGTTTCGGAGGTCCTGGCCCATACTTGGATGGTTCCATTGCTTTGGGCTAAGGGAAGATGGGCCATCATGAAGGAAAAGGAATGACAGCTCCTGCACAGCTAGGAAATGAAGAGGAGTAAAAAGAAGAGGGCATAACCCGGTCACACACTACCTCCAAGGAGGCCCACTTTCCACAATCCCAACACTTCCCAATGGTCTTTCCAAGTTTTAGATCTACTGATGGTTTAAACAGTCGATGACACCAACACCATCATGATCGAAGCAGCTCCAGAAACAGGTTTGAAAACACACCCAGATGTTGGCAATCAAGATTAAGTCACCATGTATTCTTCTATAGTATAGGAAAACTTATAATTATCATAGTCACAAAGATCAAAGAGTCTCCCACAATTGTTCGGCGCGGGATCGGAACAGGAAGAACCACCAGGTTTCTCTTTGTCTGATCTGGGGGATTTTAGCAGAAACTCTGTTGGCTGTGGACACTGTGTTTTCTTAGCTGCTTTGGGAGTTTTCTGTACCTTGTCAGGAGTCACAGGGAGGCTGCAGCATCTTGTCTGGTGTCACAGACAGATTTATAAACGCGTTCCTTGGTAATTGTCCTAACTGGGGTGTCTGAAAGTCTCTTCCCAGAGCTCAGCTATACACTCATTCTTTCTTAACAGCTCTCTGTCCAAGAATAAGAGGGAACTGCTGTCTCTGTCATCTACAGATGGTACTTAAATCTGTGTGTCTTAAAATGTTGAGGGACAACTAGACACCTTAGAGTCTTGGGGGAGCGGGGGTCTCTTCTTTGCATCTTAGCTTTGTCTTTGTGTATAGATACCTCAGTTCCTGACCTCCTAAGTGAATGTCCTGGGGTGGAAATGTAAAATTTCTACCTCCCAGCTGTGCCGTGATGAAGGTGGGAGGTAGAAGTTTCCTTCAATGTCAGTAGCTGTTCTTCGCTCTCTTTACCCCACCATTATTCCCCAGCTCCCTGTGGCTGTACTCTATGTGAGAAACCCCAAGACTTCATCACAGCAGTAAGAGAGGATTAAATCCCTTCTTCAGTGAGCAGGCATGAAGCTCTTTGGGTGAAGCATATAGCACTAGGGGCTTGAAGCAAATGGTACACACAGTCACGGGTTTAAAGGAGAAGCAAGACCCAAGTCTCTATCCCAAACTGACACAAACGCAGCTTCCTATAACCTATCTTATGTGAGGTTGGGGTGGCAACCAGTGGCCACCGAGTCCCTGTGCTATGTACCCAACCTCATGCCAAGCACTTTGCGTCAACTTTCTCGTGTAGTCGCCGTCAGCAGCCTCGCAAGAGCTGTACTTAGTCCCTCCGTTTCACAGATAGGGAAACCGCCTTCAGAACTTGCTATGTCTCTTGAAATTGCAAAGTTAGAACCCAGACCATTGAATCAGTGTGTCCCAAGTTTGATCAAAAGAAGGAATGGGTGTTTGCTACCACAGCCCCCGAGCTTTGGAGCCTCTCTGCCAAGGCAGTTGGGTTGGGCTGGCGCTGGTGATCTTACCAAGTCCCTGGTGGTTCTTCTCTGCCAAGCTGGTGGGAGAGAGCAGCGTTAGTGCTGTCGGTGGTGCTCAGCCCTAGCTGCAAGTTAGAATTGTCAGGGGAGCATTTAAGAGCTACCGGTGCCCGGCTCCACCTTGGGACATTCTGATTTAATCGTGCTGGAAGGGGACCCCGGTTTCGGTAGCTTTGAGCTTTCCAGGTGCTTCGTGTGGAGAGCCACCGCTCTGTTGCTTCAGCTGATTAAAATTAAATCAGCCTGACTTACTCTACAAAAACACTGGGAAAAGAAGAATCAGTCGGTGCTGGCCAGCTGTCTCCCACTTCCAGCCCTGCAATTGAAGGGGGACGTGGAGAGAAGGAAGGGAGTAAAGCCAAGCAGCCAGCAGGGTATGACAGCAGTCCCTGCTTTCCCTACAGCCCTAGCTCCTGACTGAAATCTGAAGGAAGCTTGAGGGCAATTAAGGTGTTGGAAGGATAGGGCTGGAGGAAGAAGGGATGCTCTCGTCTCTCACCACAATGTTCTCACACCACAGGGTGTATCAGAACCACGCAGAGAGCTTGTTAAAACAGATGGCAGGATTCCATTTCTTCCTGCTCTGACACCTTAGGACGAGGGTTGGGGGGCTGACGCTACAGGGAGGAGACCTCCTTTGGTTGTGCCGGTGTTCTCACCATGAGGGTGAGGTCGGTCGGAGGAGGGAGCTTTCTGTCAGACCCTTTAGCCACGCCAATTGCAGGAAACACCACTAAAGCACCCACATCTATGAGCTTCTTCCCAGTCATACCCCAGACTCCAGTGACAGTCCCTGACACCGCTCGGCAGAGCGTATGCTACGTCCGCCGGTACCTAGTTGTGTCCTCATGGCTGGTGAAAGATGGCAGACCGCCTGACCAGATCCTCTCACCAAGCAGCTCTCAGAAGTTCCCAGTGACACGTGATTTAAGGATGTGGATATGGTGACGTGAAGATGGGGAGCTTGGGGTAAGAAACAGAGATTACAGCTTTAGGTTCTGAGGGGCAGGAAGGCCTTCTTAAGTGGAGGGCGTTGGAGCTGAGACCTGAATGATAAAATGATGTAGGCCCTGAAGGACTGAGAGACGAGCGCCCCCACCTCCACACTCAAGTCGATTGCAACTGGGTCCTTAAAAATAATGAGGGCATCAAAGACGACCAAAAGTCACAGGGCAGAGCGAGCAGCTTGTGCAGTGATTCTCAGGGCAAGAGCAAGCTTGGCTCATGACAAGAGCAGGGAGCAAGCAGAGTTTGATGTGTACACCACCGTCACATGCTCCTAAGCTCTGCAAGGCTCTTCACATCCATTATCGCAGTCCCTGATGTAAGAGGAGAGCGGGTACCATCCTCATCTCGCTGTGCCTGAGGATGAGCTCCCTGTATCCAGTCAAACTTGCTATCAAGTGGCAAAGCTCTTACAGTGATACCGTTGCTTTCATCAGTTTGATGGCCCCTTGAAAGATGCTGGCTTTTGTATAGAAGGAGGGTGGGCAAGCCGAGGGCTGAAGGGACAGGGTTGGGAATGATAATGGTGGCGCTTACTTCATGGTTTATCTAGCTTCCTGTGTACACAAATCACTAGGCCCTTGATTTAAAGGTAGATTCTGTCTCTAGGGTCTGTGGAGGACTTGAGATTCTGAATGTTTGGCAAGCTCCAGCTGGTCCATGGATCACGCTTTGGTAAAAGATCTTAGGTCATCATGGATGCTGACCTTGGCTGTTCAGTCAGAACAGGGGGTGAGGATGCGGATTATTCATATTCTGGATACTTGACCACCTAGACTATGTCCTTGGAATTAGCATCTCTCAACCCTCAGACACTGATAAAATGCCCCTGGAGGAGGCAGCAGGGACTACCCCTCCCCCTCAGGCACACTGCAAAGGCTGGAGCCCAGGCTGGTGTAAAATCTTCCTTTGTCTTAGGCGCAGCCTGGGTCAGGCCATACATACTGATGATGGCAGTGTATTGGTTCCCTGCCACTCTGATTTACGCTCAGGAGGAGCTCATCAATTCCAATAGGGAACTTGTTGAGTTATTTTAGGTTTCAGTTTTGATAGCAAAAACCAACTCCATGAAACCAGCGTTTCTCTTCTTGGTTGTGTTTCCAGGGGTGACATAGCTGCCATCCAGTTTCTGACCAGCGAGATCTTGTTCCTCTCAGGGTCTCAGAGCTGCCATCCCTCTCCAGTCTGGTCCTGCAGGCACAGGGTCCTATCGGGACCCAGGAGAACTGCCATGATAGATTGTTTTTCAACAACAGATACATACGTCATCACACCAGTTGTTGCTGACTAGAGATGGAAAAAGACTAATACCACTTAATTCAGGGTGGCATTTCATGGTACCCCCACCCCAGTCTCAAAAAATACCCACTGATATGCGGTCACGGCTCTCCTCTTTTCCCCTCTTTTACTTATAGCCAGACAGTAAACCTAGAGCCGTGGTTCTCCTCTACAGCCGTAGTATCCCAAGCACACAGTTCAGCACCTGTCATGATAAGCAGCTTGCCAAAGGACTTAGAGAACCTGTCACGGAAGATGCCTGAGCGGAGGACCTTTATCAGTTACCTTGAGCCCTCTTAGCTGTCAGGGGCCCACCTGGTCCAGCTGTTCAAACCGTAGCCATGCATTCCAGGCGAGCCCAGTACTAATTTGCCAGCCGACAATAGGTGACTACCAAGTGCTTAGAGCCGCTTTGGCAAGCACTCCTCCTTTTCCTGAAAGTCCAGCAAAGATTCTGAGGTGCTGAGAGAGCATCCAGCTTGGACGTTTCAGTAAGATGATCCCCAGGCCTAAATGAACAAAAACGACTGCGCCAGGCTCTGTGTGCCTGCATTGTATTCAACTCAACAAACACTTATTGAGCTGTAGGAAGGAACTTTGCCAGCCACTCAAGAAGAAACAAAGATGTATAAGGTGTAGTCCTGAATTCAAGAGGATGAGAATCAGTTATCGTTGAGCCCACAGACATATCCACCAATATCTAGCGCAAAGAATACAATGTGATAAACTCCCCATTACATGCAAGTCATGGAAGTGAGGCTGGGGCCTGGGTGAGAGGGAAAATTGCTTCTAACTGGAGAGTCTGTCGTGATCTCCTGGTTTGCCCACAGAACAGATAGAATTTGAACCTAGCAATGAGCATGTTTAGTGAAACTAATAGTTATCATTGGGGATTAAGCTCTACTGTGTCTCGGGCATCGTCTTGAGTGCTCTGCAAGGGTTAGCTCATTTGATCATCTGTTCACTCCCTGATGTGGGTGCTTCTGTTAGCGAAATGGTACAAATGAGACTAGAGAAGGCCAGTAAAGCCAGGTAAGCTGTCCCATGGACCGAATGGGCCCCTGACAGCTAAGAGGGCCCAAGATAATTCATAAATGGCCTCTGCTCAGGCACCTTCCATGACAGGGTCTCTCAGCCCTTTGGCAGGCTGCTTGCCATCATGACAGGTCCTGAACTGTGTGTTTTCGATACTATGTAGGAACCTGGGATCTGAACTCAGGTGTCCTGGAGCCAGTGCCGCAGCTGCTAACTATGAAAGTCCTCCGCCTCTCTGTACAGACATTTGGTTTTCTTTTCTGTCTCCCTCATGTTTAAGTCGCTAATCAGCTCTGTTGAGCTTTGTTAGAAGCAGAGTAAGCACTGAGGACCTGCTGAAGATGTTTGTTTATTCCTCTCCGAGGGCTTTTGAGCCACCTAATCAGTGGAGCCCTGGATGAGAGTGAGCTGCAGCAGCCTGCCTCTTGGAGCTTGGGAGAGCCCGCCCAGGCTCCTCAGGCTGCAACTCCCCACTCCTGAGAGTCTTCAGGGTTCTCAGAGGCCAGCCGAGCCTATCTCTCCCTCTGTGTCTTTGGACTCCTGCCTCAGTGCCCTTTTAGGGGTCTTTGATGTAAATTGTGTTACAGAGGACCCGCACACATCAGGGACCCTGCTCCTTTTTCTTCTCGGACTTCAGGGCTTGAGACCACACAGTCCCAAGAGGCAGCATACTGGTCTGTTGCCTGCCAGTCTTCGAGCAAGCTCACCCAGTGTTTCTCTAAGTAGGAGAGTGTGACATTTAGACAGGGCCTCTGTGAGTAGTGGCTGCAAATCAAGTCATGACCTGGCTTCAGGAGGCTTGCAGGCCTGGAGGAAGGGTCTGTCTATACACATGTCAAAGATATATGGCCATCAGTGTTGACCGTAATGGTGGTGTGAGGCGAAGTCATGTCTATGGAGCTGGGGTTTCATCCCCATGGGGGTCAAAGTTCTAGGCGTTCATCTTCTTCCCCTTTTGGGTGTTAAACTTGAATCTTTCAGCGATCCCTTGCCCCAATTCCACCCTCTTGAAAAAGGAAAAAAGAAGGATCTTCCAGCCCCCTCCATCTCCTACATGGAAATTTCAACATCTGGGCACAGCAGACCTAGGGGTCCCAAGCCTTCCAAACCCTGCAGTCAACAGGCATATGGGGGCAGGCGTCGGCCTCCTCCTCCCCTACTCAGTGACTGGCGCGGGATGGCGAGGCGGATCCATGAGCCAGGCCAGGTTCCTCTCTGCTCTGGGATTGGTCCAGGCGCATTTTGTGTTAAATGCCGACATATAAATTTGTAGACGATCCTTGTGAGCAAATTGGATTCCTTCACAGGGCCCTTAAGTGCTGCCATTTAGCCAGATTTAACGGTAGACTCTGGCCACCGCCGCCCCCACCTTCACCCCCACCCCGCCCCGGGCTGACCCTCCACAGTCACTGGGAATCGATCCCAGGCAGCCCGCCGCCCAGACAGCCAGGGGCTCAGCTCAGCACACAGCAGCCCGGCCAGACACAGCGCTTCCAGCGCCTCATCTTGGCTTCCTCCCCACCGTCTCCACCTTCTCTCCCTCGCTTCTCTCCCGGCCTCCCGCTCCCTTTCTCCCCAACGGCTCCCGCCCCGCCGCCTTCCCCTCTTCCCCTCCAGCCTCTCCCTCCTCCTGTCTGAGCCGTGGCAGCTGCTTCCAATGCAGCGAGATGCACCAATTCATTCAGCCTCGCAGACTCTTTAAGGTCGTTACTAAATATATCAAGCAGAAGAAAAGGGTCTTTTTTCCTATCTCTGAGCAGGGAGTGTAAATGCCGGCCTTAGGATCGCAGCTCCTGCTCCCTGATCCCGTTTGGGAGGTAGCCCAGAGCAGCCTGGCTCCTGAGTCCTGCCCGCAGCTCCTGAGCAGAAGCGACCCCAGACCAAGGGAAGGGATAAAGTCGGGTGGGGTAAGAAGTGCCACCGGACTCCAAAGAATTAGGAATGAAATGCACTTTTTTTTTTTATCTTCAAGGAGTTAAGCTGCTCTGGCGACCCCAAGAAGAATACAATTTAAACAATTTCTTCCAGAGCGTTCTCTCCCCCTCTAGATGAATATTTTTTTCTTTATTTTTGAGGAAATTGGAAAGTGTTGAAAGAGGTCGAGGTGCCAGCCCTGGAGTCAGAATTCTATTCAGGTGCTCTAAGCAATGTTGTCTGCCGTTTTTCTGAGTTGTAGGGAGGTGACCTTGCAGCCGGGAGCGTTAACCAGAGGTGCTGAGCACGGGAAGCGCAGACTCCGGTGTTGTGACCAGAAATGTACAACAAAGTTAGTCGCCTCTTACCCAGCAGGGGGTGCCTGGCGGGAGCTGCTGGCAGGTCCTGCTTTGTGGCAGCTTCTGGCTCATTCCTTTCTGCCACACACTGGTACCGGCTTCCTGGGCGTCTTAAAGACTACTTCTCTTCCTCGCGTGTAGGCAGAACTGACTGAGTGAGACTTAAGAGAAACACCTCCTCCGTGCAAAAAATATCTCCTGCATGTAGCACACAGTGCCCCATGGCTTAGAAGCTCCTCAAAGAGAGATTTAAAACAGAAGCAATAATTTGTATTACATTGGGGGGGGCGTTGTTTTGTTTTCAGAGAAAGGATTTCTCTGTGTAGCCCTGGCTTGAACTCAGAGATTCCCCCACCTCTGCCACCCAAGTGCTGGAACTAAAGCTGGGTTCCACCATAGTCTGATGACATCTTAAAGTCAATGATGAGGTCACTAGAGAAGATCCAGGGAAGTCATTTGTAACCTTGTGGGGGAAGGAAGGTTGTCAATTTTTCTAAAATGTTATTTTTTGCCGGGGAAGTAGAATCAGAGAATAATTTTGTAATGTCTGTTAGCTCTTTCCTTCTTTACATGGCTCTAAGGATTGAACTCAGGTCATCAGACGGTCTTCACTGTCTAGCCAAGCTGCCAGCCTGGGAATGGCTTTATGGGACAGTGGCTGTCTCTCCAGGCAATTAGCACCTTGTCATTCTGGAACTTAGGTTGGGGGGGATATTCATGAACCCCTAAGTCCTATCTGCAGGTCTGCTGACCTCTGAATAAGAGCCCTGAGACCAAGGAAGTGACTTACCAAAGGAAGATTCAGTGGTAATGATCTTGGGTCTGCAACCATACCACTCTGTTCACTCCTAGTGCCTTCTGTTCCAGAAGAAAGATCTCTCAAAGAACAGAACATTCTAGAAAAGTCACTGCTGCAGCAGACCAAAAGGAGCTCAGGATGGAGGATTAGATACCTTAGAAGGTTCACAGAACAAGAGCTGAGAAATACTTATTAAACCAGACAGCAAAGTATTGGTCAGGGAGAGAGAGTCTGGGCCAGGAGAGAAGCAGGTTCCGTTTTCAATGTTTTCAAGGCCAGGCCTAGAGGTGACAATGGTGGAGTAAGTAGAGAGCAGACCTCCAAAACCTATGCAGAGACTAGCTCGTCGCCGGGTGAGAAGTGAAAGGAAGTCTCCTCGGAAGGGCTGATTTAGAGAAGGGCCCTTGAAAGCTAAGGGAGAATTCACCCGGGCAGAAGGGGAGGCACAGGGAGGTGTGGTGGATACAGGGAAGCACGCTCTCACAGAGATGGTGGCCTAGGAGACTCAGTGATCCGTTGGAGTATGTGGGGAAGGGGGCAGGAGAAAGACAGTACCAAAAATCAAGGGCGAACCGGAGCCTACAGGGGCTGAGGAGCTGCCGCTTCACCCTGTCAGGCGATGAACAGCCTTGAAGAATTTTTTAACATACCAGATTTTTTCTGTTTTTAAAAGTCATACAAGCTCATTATAGGATTTTCTTTAAAATATAGATAATTATAGGGAAACACAAACACATAATTACTGTTCATATTTTGTCATATTACTTCCGCTAGCCTTTTTTTCCTCTATGCTTTCATTAAATCAAAAGACATCCTCATTTGGGAGCAGATCCTAAGTTTTTGTGCCACTAAGAATGTGCAGTTGGGCTTGATACCAGCCTTCCTACCAGAGAGAATGAGACAGACAGTCCCCTTTTTGGTGGGTGGAAATGTGGTGATGGGGGGGCGGGATCTGCATCTTAGAATTGATCAAATTAGGCTGTGTACGTTTTCTAAACTTGAATTCTCATCATATTTCACAGTTCCTGTCTTGCTTTACTTGCAATCATACCCCAGAATTCTCCAGGTTATAAAAGTGTATGTGTAAAGATAGGGGTTTTTTGCATGTCTATGTGTATATGCATGTTCACATGTATAGGCACATGTGTGTGTACATACCATGTGCATACTTGTGTGCCTATAGGGACCAGGGGTTGGCATCAAGTGTCTTCCTCAGTCACTCTCTACCATCTTTACAGAGGCAGGGTATCTCACTTGAACCCAGAGCTTGCCAATTTGGCTGCAACTTGCCCCAAAGGCCACCTGTCTCCTCCTCCTAAATGCTAGAATTACAGGCATCATTGTGACACCCTTTGGTATTTCTTTAGGTCCTAGAGTTTTGAAGTCCTGTCCTAACACCTGTACCACAAGCGTTTTCCCTCTGAGCCATTTTCCCACCCTGAAGTGTGTTTTAATAGCTGTGTAGCACCCCATCACATGGATACTGCAGTTTGCACAACCATTTCCTTTCAACAGAATACTATGTTGGCTTTTTTTCTATCATTGTGTACAATGTGCATAATGGTATACATAAATTTTTTGTTGTTTTTCATATTTTGCCCAGAGGTAAATGTATCCTACAAGCTAGCCATTGACTATAGAATAATAAGATTTATCTTTGAGAAACGTATATTATGCTTTCTCCGAGCTTTGTCATAAGCTGTTGATGGGCTTCAGTGTGGCTGTGCCCACTCTGGTGGCTTTTTTTTTTTTTATCAACTGTGGTAAGATGCACATCGTAAAGTTTATCATCATAACCACTTGTAAGCCTTCAGTTTGGGGGCATCAAGTACATTCTCCCGAGCTACCATCACCACTGCCATCTGCTGAGCCCCTTTCATCTTTGCAAAGTGAAACCACTGTGGTTAACTGATGGCTTATCGCTTCCCTTGCCTCAGCCCCTGGCGGCCACCATTCCCCTCTGTATGAATTCGACTATTCCAGGTACCTGTTATGTGTATACTTATATCATATTCTCCCTTTTGTGACTGGCTTATTTCGCTTTACTCAATGTCCTTGGAGTTCATCTGTGTTGTGTTGTGGTGCGTGCTACCACTTCCCTCCTCTTTAAGGCTAAGACTCCACTGGTGTGTATAGCACATTTTGTTCATTCACTTGTCTATCACAAGCTTTTGTCTGGCTTTTGACTCTCTAGAATAGATTGCTAGTCATCAATCAAAAGGTATGAAAACGTTTAGGCTCCAACTTGCTTTGTAAAAATGTTTGGCAAAGTTTTTTACATGACTGTACCACTTTTATTGTTTAAGTGCGCATGTCATCATTCAATATTATTTGATTGTTTTGCTATTTTGATACTAGAATATGGCATGATGTTGTTTTAATATGCATTTCTTTGAGTATTCCTAATAAAGGTGAATATATGCACACATATACATATATATATACCCATTAGCTGCAGTGAGCGTCCTTTTTATAAATTGTCTTTTTATGTCCTCTGAACACTCTTCTGTTGAAGATGTAGTGCTTTCCTTATTGCTTTAGATGCCCTCTTTATAGATGAATGATTAGGGCAACGATCACCAATATTTTTGCGGTGCCTCCTGTCTGTCCCAGGCACTATCTAGGCAAAGGAGTCACTGCTTCAAACTGTCAGATAAGCGCCCTGTCCTCATGGGGTTTGTACCCTAGTAAGGAAGAAAGGCATTAAATAGCCCATGCGATGTGTTAGATGGTGCTCGGGAGTTAATAGAGAGGAAGTAGTTAGAGTGGGTATCCCCAGAGGAATCTGAGAAAGTCCCCCTAAAAAGAAGAAAGGGAGGAAGGAAATCTATGGTTATTCTCAGAGAGTGTCTGAAGAAAAGGTCGTATCCCTAATAGAGGCCTGGAGGCAGGAACACAGGAGCTGTCTCAAGCTGAACCCAGTGAGATGGCGGGGATGAGGGAGGCTGGGCAGGACCTCAGATCACGCTGGTCCTGGGGGCAGCCTTTTTGTCAGTTTCCGCTGCTCTCACAAAATACTTGAGACGAGGCACTTGATAAAGGCAAGAGGCTCCTTTTGGTTCACCACATGGAGGCTGGGAGTCCAATATCGGACAGCTTCATCTGGTGAGGGCTCATGACAGAAAGCAGAAAGGCAAGAGGGCACAGTGCAAGAGGAAGAGGCCAACACAGGGCAGGGTGCAGACAGCCTGCTCTCTTAGTGACTAGGAGAAAGGAAGTAATCCATTTAATGACTTAACCTACCTCCCTACCCTACCACAAAGGCGTGAGTCTCAGAGGGGACAAACCTTAGCGGTGCGGTGCGGGCTGCTTAGACTTGGGCTTCCTTCTTTTGGTGAGAAGAAGGCTGGAGGAGAGGAATCTTGAGCCCACAGTGACTTTAAAGTCACCATTCTGATTTTCAGGTTGGAAATAGACGGAAGGGGTGGTGGAGAGATGGCTCAGTGGTTAAGAGCACTTGCTCCAGCAGAGGCTAAATTCCCAGCACCCACATGGCAGTTCCAGGAAACCCAAAAACACTCATACACAGAAAATAAATAAATATTTTTTAATTGAAAAGAAAGAAAGAAAATAGGCTGAAGGAAGGCAAGAAAAGCCAGCTGAGGTAACTGTTAGGAAGTTCTCTCAGTGATTCTGATGGAAGTGGTAACTTAGACCCAGTGTGCAGGAAATAGCCAGTGTACACTGTAAGGCGGGGCTGACAGTATATGCTTATGGGTTGCGGTGGGGTGGTGGGGGCAGGGCAGCGATGGGAAAAGACTTCAAGGTTTTGGCCTGAGCACCTGCAAGTCAGAAGTTGAAGAAGGAAAGACAGCAGGAGTGGATCCAGATGGGCGGTTGGGAGCTCAGTTTTTGACAAGTTAAGTTTGAAATGTCTATTAAACATTCAGGAGCGATGTCGGGTAGGCAGCTGGATATATGAGTCTGGAGTTCAGGGAAGAGGTCTGGGGTAGAGATATAAATTTAGGAGTTGTCAGTGTATAGCTGGTATTTAAAGCCTTGATACTGTGTGAGGTCACCAAGGAGTGGGACTGGATAGAAGAGTGGAGATAGTTGCCCAGTGACTGAGCCAGCTGCCAATATCAGGAGAGATTTGGACTCTGCGTGGTTTGAGAACACTAAAGGGTACCAGGCTGGGAGTGTCATGGGTGAGGAGAAAAGATGCGATCAGACCTTTCGTTTCAGATCAGTGGTTTCATAGGCTCACTGATTTATCCCATTTCTTCTGCGCAGAAAAATCCTGAGTGCTTCCTATCAGGGCTTCCCCAGCAGGCAATGGTTAATGTCTCAGATTTCCATGGTTACATTTGACCAAAGATCAGCCAACTCTTTAATCTCAAGACTCATCACCAACAGGGCGGAGCACATCGGCAGCCCTTTGATACTGGCAGGGGAAAATGCAGTCTTGGGAGAAAAAAAGAGAAAGGGAGGGAGAGGCCCATCGGGAGGGTGGGGGCTGCAGTGGCAGCCCCGTGCCTATCTGCCAGCTTCTTCCCCTAAGTAGTAACTGTTAAGGGACTACAGGAAGAAAGAGCATCAAACACCTGGGAAGATTTGTCCGTTTATTTTCCCTAGTCCCCAAGACCTCGGAGCCCAGGAGATTCTCTAACCTTCTGCCTCAGTGAGAACATTCACCTTCAATAATACTATCTTTCAGATTGGATCTAGTAGTATTAAGTAGGTGAGCAGGACCCACCAGGACACGACATCTCCCTGTAGCATAGATACATACCCATGCTAAGAACAGCCACACAATTTGTTACCCAGTCCAGAATACTTTTGACATTGGGGGGTCATGAGGGGACTTTTCTAAAATTTTCCAGAGCAACCCGCATCCATTTCAACCGAGACTGTTCCAGGCAAATTCTAGCATTAAAACGACCATTGGTATTCCACATGTGGTTGAGAAATTCTGGTATCAGTGTCGCCTAGGGAGATGATGTTAAAAAACAAAAACTGGATGCTACACTTTCCAGCGATCCACAGCAGAATGTTTTGTGTGTGTGTACACGCATGTGCATGTTCACGTGAATAGGGATGCACACTGGGCCCCTTCTTCAAGAATACCATCCGCCTTCTGTGAGACAGAGCCTCTTGTTAGCCTAGAGCTCACCAATTATGCTAGGCTGTCAGGCCAGTGAGCTCTGGGAATCCTTCTGTCTCCAGCTCTCCGGAACCAGGTATACAAACACATATCACAACACCCAGAAGTTTTGTGTGGGTCCTGAGGATCAAGCTCTGGTCCTCATGCTCACAAGACAAGCACTTTAATGACCCAGCTTCCTGCAGTCTTCTCTGCTTCCACAGCCTGCATTTTTAGTGTGCACCCTGGTGAGTTCTCTGTGTCCTCCACCTTTGTTCTTTCCTCTGTCTGTGATTTGTGGGCAAGGCTTTCTCAGGGAGAACCACTGGGTGAGGGGTCTCCTGTCTTGTGAAGAGTGGCCCGGTTTCTGACACATCCTAAGATGGAGTAGTGTAGCCTCCCTGGGGGACCTGGCCTCTCCTGTGCTCAGGACTGTTTATCCTTGTTTCTTTCCCTTGATGTCTTGGCTACCCCTTTTCCTGACTAGACTCTAAGCCACAGCAGTGAGCACAGGGAATTGACCCTCTGCCTGTGCATACCCAAGACTCTTACCGAGACAGCAGGGTTAACTCCTCAGACACCAGCACCCTTGCAAGCATCCCTCCCACCAGCCAGCAGCATTCCCCTTCCATAATCCATTCTGGCTGTCATCTGTGAATTTAAACCTTTTTGAGTGTCATTTATATTTTAAGCCTGTTTTCTCTTCTGTGGACTACAAATGCTGTAAATTTTCTACCTGTTGGCGGTGCTTCCTTCATTTCCCCCAAGTGCCAGCTCTTCCTCCTTGCACAGCTCTTAGATATTTGAAATTAGAAAACTGTGAATTGGGCTGGAGATATGGCTCAGTGGTTAAGAGCACTGGCTGCTCTTCCAGAGGTCCTGAGTTCAATTCCCAGCAACCACATGGTGGCTCACAACCATCTGTAAGATATCTGGCACCCTCTTCGGGTATGTGGGCATACATGGAGGCAGAATGTTGTACACATAATAAATAAATAAATCTATCTTTAAAAAAAAAGAAAGAAAGAAAACCATGAATCCTCCTGGCAAGACACGATTAGTGTATATGTTCCTTTCTTAGATAGTACATCTACCTCAACCTTTAGAGGGCTGGTAGGACCTAGAACACAGTTAAACTGAACTTGCTTCCCCAGTTCTGCCCACCTTCTCTTCCCTTTCCCCCTGGCCTGCTTGAATATTCTTAGTTACAGAGGACCCACTACTTCTAGAGGCAACCAGCGCCAACCTAGCAGAATTCCCTTTCATGTTGGTTGGAAATCAGCCTCCCCTAGAATAGACTGATCGAGGGGTAGTAGAGTTGGAGACATCAGTGTGAGCTCACATTTGGTCTAGTATAAGTACAGAGGCTGATGTGGGACGTGCCGTGATTACCACTAACAAATAAAGGGCAGAACTTAGGTCGGCAGGGAAAACTAAACTGAATGCTGGGAGAAAGAAAGGCGGAGTTAGGGAGAAGCCGTGGAGCCTCCGGACACCGGTTGGAATCTTGCTGGTAAACCACAGCCTTGTGGTGATACACAGATTAATAGAAATAGGTTAAATTAATAGTAGGCATGGAGTCTGAATCCATGTGGGTGCACCAGATGTGGAAGGACACTTAAAAGAAATCCCGCACTAGCTCAAAATTGAAAGATAGATGGCTATTTATTTAAGGGTAGACTCACAAATCAGAATCCTCTGCTTAAATGGAGATTAGAAACTGAATTCCACAGCCGGAAAAAGAGGCCAGACACATGCTCTACATCGGCATATATAGTATAAGAGGCCACACCCCAGTGGGTGGATAACCACTGGCTGTAAGACTTCCTACAGCATGTAAGAGTTAGCCAATAAGAAGCTAGAGCTAATGGACCAAGCAGTGATTTAAATAATACAGTTTCTATGTGATTATTTCGGGGCAAAGTGGCCGGGAACCAACAAGCGGCCTGCTGCTACAGATAGCTACCTTTAGGAATATTTATATGTGCATAAGCATGGGTTAGTATACATATGTGTAGTTCCTTACTATGTCATCTCAAAGACTCTAAAAGCAACTGACACCCCAATAGCATCAGGAACACCAGATCTTGGCTTATAATACTATGCTCCAGTAAAAGAACTAGGGATCCTTGGAGAGATGACTGAGCCTAGGACTGTGATAGGAAATGCACAAGATGAGCCAGCAGCATATGGAAGTAACAGTGTAAGGAAGTCCTTAAGATCTACACAGAAGGAGTGTGTCAAGAAGACACAGCATCACAGAGGAACCAAAGATACCCGAACTCCCAAGAGCTGATGCTGGAGCACTCTGCTTAGCAACCTAAATGAAGTATTGGATTATACCCTGAAGTGTAAAATAAATATCAATGGATCTCGGCTGATATAAATAAATGATTGCATAGATAAATACATGGGAAAGGATAGATAAATCTCTCACATAGAAGAATTCAAAATAACACGTGTGGTTGCTCCACCTCTGAGCAAGTGAAGCACTGACCCCTGATCCTTGCATGTAGGCTCTGCCCAGTGACTTCCCTCAGAGTGTAACATTGAGGGGATGGTTTGACTACACCACGGGGAAACTCAACAGACGCCAGCTCCACCAAGTGATCAAGGTTAACATCCACAAAATTAAGTCATGAGCGCTCATATGAAGTGATGAAAATGACAGGTTATCTCTGTGGTCATCCTCTTCCAACCCATTAATGCCAATCTACCTGTGAGATAAACATCAAGAGGCATTCCAAAAAACAGCCTGAGCTGGGCGGTGGTGGCACACGCCTTTAATCCTAGCACTCGGAAGGCAGAGGCAGGCGGATCTCTGTGAGTTCGAGGCCAGCCCTGGTCTACAGAGCTAGCTCCAGGACAGGCTCCAAAGCCACAGAGAAACCCTGTCTTGAAAAACAAAAAAAGCCTGACCAATACCAGTCAAAACTAGCTAGAACCAGGGATGGTGACCACCTGTGACAGTGAAGTGGCAATAAGAAGACCTGACATCTAAATGTGGTATGATCCCTGGTGGGATCCTGAGGACACTGGGTACATCCTAGGGAAATGTGAATAGAGTCTAGCTATTAACCAATAATAGTAGCTCCCTATTGGGTCAGTAATTATAAAAAATGTAGCATTTTTTATATCTACTAATATAAGATATCAGTGATAAGGGAAACTGAATATGCATATGGGAATCCTCTGTAATGTGTACACATTTTTCTATAAATCTAAGACTATCATAATCTAAAAAAAAATTATTTGGAAAAGAAAATCAGCCTTCCTTACCTACATGCAGGGCTTGAGTTCTGTCCTGCTTTGTAGAAATGGAGAAATGCCCTGGGGTCAGCTGTGCTCCTCAGCTTCCATTACTATAGTAAATAACCAAGATAACCAACTTACAATGAGGCAGGGCTTATGCGGCTCACACGTTGGTTCTGCTCCTAACTGACTGGCCCTATCGCCTGGGTCTTTGTGCACGCCAGGGTCAGATAGCAAACAAAGCCACTCACCTCATCAGCCAGGAGGGGGGAACAAAACAAGAAGGCGGCTTGAGTCTCACAAGCCCCTTCAAGGACAAGCTCCCAATGACCTAAACATCTCCTGCTAGGCTCCGCCCCCTAATGATTCCATTAACTCTCAAAACTGTCTCTCCTGAGATCATGGCTTCAAAACACAGGACTTTGGAGGACACTTAAGATCCAAACTATAACAACTGGTCAGCCCTGTACCCTTCAAGGATGCTTCCCAGAGGGCAGCCTTCAGATTCACCTTTCCTTTGCCTCGTCTGTCATCCAGTTTCCAAGTTGGGGCTTTCCAGCTACCTCACCAGATCCTCTGAGACCTGCTTTAGTGTTTCTCACTGACTGGCTCTCCTGTGTAACCTGAATCTGCCCACCTAGAGTCACTGAGGTGCCAGAATCGAACACAATACTCTGAGTTGAGTTAGCAGGAATTGAAGGAGAGAGTAGCTGGGAGAAAGGGGGACTAAAGAGGAAAGAAAAGAAAGAGAGGGGTGGGGAAAGAAAGGGGAGAAAGGAATTTTCTGGAAATAGTGAGCATTCCAACACTGGAAGCATTTGAGTACTGTTGGCAGCCACAATGAAAGGGAGGACTTGGAACTAAATAGAACTGACTTGAATAGAATTGAAAAGCAGTTCAGTCCAATGTTTATTGTCCTGGTGGGCGCTTACCTGCTCTTGCCCCAGTTTTGTCATCTTTAAAATGAGGGTAATGGTGGACCACAGGTTTGGGAATTTAATGAGCTCATATGTGCAAAAGACTTGGCACACATCTGTGTCACCTAGTAGGTTCTATATAAACATTTACTATTTCCAATTGTTTTAGTATTTATCCTGAATCCCAGTAGAAGGCCTTCCACCAGCCCATCAAAACTCACTCTTGACCCATGGGTCCTTTTGAGCCTCAGCTCTGACACCCATCATTGGCTTCCTCTCTCAACTCTACGTCATCTGCCCATTTGATGGGCGAGCACATTAGATGACTCCCGAGTCATCTGTGTGACTACTCGGTGGACAAAGGTGAAGGGGAGGAGCCCTGTGGCAAGTGAGATGTGGCGACAGAGCACGACTCCTGCAGGCTGGACTGGGGTCAGGCCAAGAGGGGTGAAACAGCCTTCATCTCCGAACACCAGATTCTTCCCGCCACAAATCACGACAAGCAAGTGCCTTGCAAATGCTAAAGACCAACTGTCTTTGGTTTTAAAGATGATCATTTCAGGAGCGCCAGGGTAAATGATGGGCTCAGTTGTTACCGAAAAAGGAGTTAGAGGTGCTGGCATCCGAACTTAATTAGACACCTGTGCTCTTTATATAGCCTGATAAGGTCAGGCAAATACATTCAGCGTTAATAACATTATCAGCACGGCATGGTCGGCAAGGCTTGCCAAAGTCGATACGTCAAGTTTTTGTGGCGGGGAACATGTGTCTTCTATTCACACTCAGGCTTGCTGCTTACATGCCAACAGCTGGTGCCACATCTGGGAAGGCTGTTTGTACTGTGGTTTCTTTTCTCTTACGAGTATTTTATGGGACACCCCACCCCACCTCAATCCTTTCAAGAGAAAAGGGTTCATTCATCCATTCTCCAATGGTCTGTCAAGCAGAAGCCCTGTGCATCCATCCTCTGCAGGCAACTAGTGCAAGGCAACACAGTCCCTGGAGCAGTGCTCCTAAAACATTTCTGTGCAGACTCATCAATGGGGATGGGGTGCTTGGGAAAGAGACATCACCAGCTATGTTCCAAGCCTGTTAGAACTGGGGCTGGGAGAGCACAGCCTGGGATCTACATTTCTCACATACCCTTGGGACATCTGATGCAAGAGCCAGAGTAACTTGAGGACTGAGAGACTCCCTAAGCCTGGAGCGCATGTACAATACCAGGTCACTGGTCTGACTAGCAAGGGGATTTTGTTTGTTTGGTTGGTTTGGTTTCTGCCGTGAGTTCAAAACAGAGACACTCTGAATGTCAGTTCTCCAGACAGGAGAACAGGAGGGGGATGCTGACAAGAGGGACCAACTTAGACCAGATAATGGAACCCTGAGAGGCTCAGGGAGTGAAAGAGGTACAGCAAGAGCGTCGAGATCTGGGCTTGAAAGGACAGGGACAGTGAGATGGCCCAGCTTGACCACTTGAGTCTGAGCCCCAGATCCCACAGGAGAAGGTGAGAATTGACTCTCAAAAGTTATCCTCTGGCCTCTACATGTGCATGCACTCCATGACACACGTATACTCACACTGTACATATGCACACATACACATATAGACCCCTACACACAAGTAATAAAACCAAAATAAACGGACTGCATGAGCCCTGGAGGCACACACCTGGATTTGAATCTCAGCTCATTACTCATATACCATCTGTGTGTCCCGGAGCAAATTTGCACAACCTCCATGAACTTCAATGTCTTCATCTCCAAAGAGAAACTACCTACTCATAGAGATTGAAAAGAAAAAGTTCACGATGTTTACCAAACTGCTTGGAGTGAGGAAGAACGCCCTAGTGACTCTAAATCAGTGGTTCTCAACCTGTGGGTCATAACCCTTTCACAGAGGCTGCACATTATATAGCCTGTATATCAGATGTTTACATTACGATTCATAACAGTAGCAAAATTACAGTTTTGTTTTTTGGGTTTTTTATGGCTGAAAATTACAGTTTTGAAGTAGCAATGAACATAATTTTATGGTTGGTGTCATCACAGCATGAGAAGTCACGACATTAGCAAGGTTGAGAACTATTGGCCTAGGTACTAGAAAAAGTAGTGCCAACAATAAATAAATAATAATCAGACAAATATCCTACTGTATTGAGAGTTGTCTATTTTTTTTTCAGTGCCTCGGGCCTCACGTATACTAGGCTCTAGCTCCATCACTGAACTCTATCCCCAGTTCTTTCGTTATGTTTTATTTTGAGGTAGTTATCACACTAAGTTGTTCACTCTGGCTTTGAGCTCATTATACAGCCCACACCAGTTTCAGACTCCCCATTGTCCCACATCAGCTGCGGCCTTTGCAGCCTGTGTCACCCAGCCCAGCTCTACTTTATTTTCACAGGTCATCAGTAGCTGCTAGTTTTTTAAAGGAAAGGTCACCTCTCACTTACTCAGTCTGTAGTATTTACTATGCACCTACTATGTGACATGCTGGACCAGCATCAAAGTATGATGAGTATCTGTGACAGGGGAGGGGCTGAGCTGAGGGAAAGAGACCATTGCTAGCTGCTGTGATAGGTCAGACCAATGGTTCTCCAAGCTGAATGTGTATCAGGAGGGCTCCAAGGGCTTGTTTCTAATTCACGTTTCTCAGGGTCTACCCTACACTTCTCAGCTAGACAGTTTTGTCTTCAGACCTTCTGGTTCTAGAAGTCCCAGGTGAGAAATGTGGATGTGTAACAAGCTTACCCCAGTGCTGGTGCACCCAATCATGGGACCCCACTTTGAGAGTCTCTTGTCCAGACCACAGATGCCTGGTGCAGCCATAGACATGAGAGGAACCAACACCAGTCAGGGAAAGGGAGATGTCCATGCTAAGCAAGGCTTCAGGGTAGAATGGACAAGGAATGGTGACAGGGACTCCAGAGTTCAGCTGCCTCTTAGACTGGACTCCAAGTGTACCTGTCCCTGAGTATCCCACATGCCTTTGTCCTGCGGACCTGCCAACTGGAGAAAGCAGGAGCTATAGTGTGAGCCTGGCCATACATTTGATATTGGTCCTATGGTCCAGCTAGGACTGACTTCTTTCTTCTCCGTGCTTGTCCAGAGAAAGCTTCTCTTTTTTCCCTCTCTCCTTCCCCTTTCTGTTCTGTTCTCCTAGGGGTACTGATAGCACTGAGATGTGCAGGTACTGTTCCGCAAGGGTGCCCCAAGTGTGTATTGAATTTTGGTCCCGGATCATTTACTGCGTGGTGACAG
Organism: Ondatra zibethicus; assembly: GCA_004026605.1. Lineage (NCBI taxonomy): Eukaryota > Metazoa > Chordata > Mammalia > Rodentia > Cricetidae > Ondatra > Ondatra zibethicus. Next base: position 196,347 of record PVIU01000817.1, read on the forward strand.
AGAGCGTTATATGTTGTTTGGATTCATGTGCGATTCTGTCTTTTCTGTTTTCTGCATTGCAAGGCCACAGAACCCAGCTCTTCAGCTAGCCCCTGAATAAGAAACTCGTGGCCCTGGACTTCCCCTTCCCATGGCATGGCCAAATCTCTTGTGAAGCCCAGTGGAAAATTAGAACATTTACACAGGTCTTCGGAGCACCCGTTTCATTTAGAGCTCCCCACAACCCAAGTTGTTACTGAATTAAACATTGAAACAAACACCAGTCAATAGCCTAATAATATTATGCTCTGAGATGTGTCCTTTAATAATGACCGTGAAGCTCTCTGAAGGAGGAATGAGTGTGCGTGCACTAAATGGCGATCTACGTTAATTCCTTTACAGCTGCTAGCTTTGAAAAATGGTTCTTGGTTTTTCCTACTGGCGCAGTGTCCTCTTTTCTATGCAGCAGAAAGTTCTCCTAGGAAGTTGGCTGTGATCCGCCACTTCCACTTTGCATGCTGCCTTGGAGGCACCGACCTTCTCCTTCCTTGCTCTGGCCTAGAGAGTTCATTTAGAAAGTGAACAGCAAGGCCCAGACCCTGTGATGTGAAGCCAGTGTACTGTCTGGCACAGGAAACAGCAAACATAAAGATGCCACATCTGGAAAGGGGCATTCTCCCAAGCTCAGTGATGTTCCGTGACTTTCTGACAAGTGTCCTCTGTCTTTTGAGTGATGCTACCGAAGATGGTGGCCATAAGACAACAAAGATGATGGACATAAAGAACACGTGAGCACTGAGTATGGAAATTAACCAGCTATCTTTAAGATCATATTGCAGCCTGGAGCAGACCTTTATCTCAAAGGAAGGCAGTTTCAATATCTAGAACATTGGTATCCCTACTGAAACAGGATTCTCTCTTCCTCTGCTCTATTTCTTTTCTTTTCTATTTCTGCAATTACTTTGTTTTTGTCTTTGAAATAGAGTCTCATATAGCCCAGACAGTATTAGAACTTACTCTGTATGTAATTTGAGCAAATGCTGGGATTACAGGTGTGCACCAGTGTGGGAGCCCATAGAAGTGGATCCATTCCACCTTGACTAACGGTCGGAGAGTTTAAGTCTATTCTTGCTCCTTCAAGGATATTGATGGGAGATTTAACTTAGGGTGTGGCTGCTAACAAAGATTTCTTGATCTAGGGTGTGGTTTCTCGATGTTTTGGGTATTAAGATGGTAATCACTTTGTTCCTTGTATCATGATTTTTTAAAAAAGGCTTTTGCTTTCTTCCCCATTTTTAGATTGGGCTATTTAAAGATCATAAGAAATAAATATGAGTGCATTTAGTATTCACTGAGTTGCCCTCCTGGTACTATCCTATGTCTCTGTATCTCTTCTGTTTCTCTGTCTATTCTACCTAACATTTCTAATCCACACACCCCTCCCCTGGAATGTACAAATCCGTAGAGGCTGGACCCCAGCAGATGTCACCCCAACATGTGGCTAAGACAGATGGCACCCAACGTATGACTACAACATACCAGCATGCCCAGTTTTATATGGTGCTAGGGACTAAACCCAGGGCTTCATGTCCACTAGAAGAGTATTCTACCACCTGAGCTACCCTCCTTAGCCATTAGAATTCCCATCGCCACCCTGGGAGAGGGAGGAGGAAGAGCTGGGTACTTCTAGTGCTGTTGGGCTTTGGACTTAGAAGTCCTCACAGATGTTTATAATTTCTGCATGATCCTGTGCTTTACCTTACACACAAAGTCCCTTCTCTCTGTTCTCACCTACCTGAGACACAGACTGCTTATTCACATTTTTTAATACTGTAAGACACTATTTGTCTGATTCCATACATATACTGAAAAGTTTAGATAGCTAAAATGTATACATTGGTCCAACGGCATAGAAATAACCTAGGAATGTAGACCTTTTGTGTCATTTCCCCTAGTTGTTAAAGTCTTGCGTCTCAGTGTTGTTATTCTACTTGCTTTCAGTGGGAATGGAAAGTGGGGGAGGTGGTTGTGCAGTGGAACACAGTATGAGCGAGAGAGTGAGGGCATAGCTTACAGTTTCTCATGCCCTCCATCTTTTCCATCCGGCCTACCAGAAAGCACAGCCAGAGGCAGAGGAGGGGCACACCTGGCCATCTGAGAAAAAAAAACACTCCAGAACAAGGTGCAACTGTGCTCTTAACCTGTGGCGAGCCCAGAAAAATGAGACAGTCAAAAAGACAACAGGCAAAGTATGTCAAGCAGAGCAGGGGGGAACAGACAGAAAGATTAAAGAAGAGTCAGTGGCTTCAAACTAATGGCTTATAAAGGTTTAGGGCTCCATATAGTGTCATTGGAGCAAGCACTGGGCAGCTAAGGCTGATCCACACTCAACTCCTTTTGTTTCCTATGTGATGGCATCTGGCTAGTGGGCTAGCAGAATGCTCTTATTTACTTTAATTTTAGTGAAGCAGTTAACAGTCTTGCCATACTTCATCACACTGAATATGTTGGCCTATAAGCACAGATGATCTTTCTCTTAGCTAGAATCCTGTCCCAGGGGTTGATGTACGAGCTCGAAGGAGCGCTCAAACTAGAGCCGTCCCTCATTGAACCTGTTTCCATTAGTGACTCAGCTGGACTTGGAAGGCATGGCCGTCATACTGGAAAGTGGCAAACTAAAACTGAGTTGAAAGAATAGCAGCTCAACATTAGAAGGGGCAAGCTCGTATGAGCGCTCCTGTTACCTCAGATACATGCTTGCGTACACAGAAGCCATCATGGAAACGTGCTAGAGATACAGGTAGCACACCTTAGCGTATATCGAGGCACCTGCTCTCCGTTTTCCGAGTGGGTACCTCCTTTGACTTGGGGCATAGTAAAGACGATGTGATAGCTTCTCCTTGCTGCAGAGATAGACCTGAGTGTTTGACATGGTGACAATAAAAGCCGAAGATGGTTGAGCATCTGCTATGTGCCAAGCAGCCAAGTAGGCTGTGCAGAAAATCCCACAGCAGGCCTATTCTTAGAAAGACCTGCCAGCCAGGCTGGCCTTTGGCTGCTATCTGGGAACTTGGAGTTGAGACTGTTTCCCACCATCCTCAGAACAGATATGCTTGGTTCACTGTGCCTAACTAAGCTGCTGATATAAACAATGTGGTTTATGTTGAAGGTTCGCTTTCCTTCTGGGAGACAGGCTTCTTGGTATGTGCTAGGCTCAGGGTGCCTGTGGGACCAGCCCCCCATAAAAACCCCAGGCACTGAGTCTCTAATGAGCTTTCCTGGTGGACAGCATTTCACACATGTTGTCACAACTCGTTGCTGGGGAAATTAAGCACTGTCTGTGTGCTCTGTAGGGAGAGGACGCTTGGAAGCGGGTGCCTGGTAACCTCAGGCTCACCCAGATGCCTTTTCTCTTTGCTCATTTTGCTTTGCATCTTTTCAATACATCTTAGCAATCAGTGGGAGTCTAGGCAGAGTCTTGAGTGGCCTCTAAGCAAATCCCTGAGCCTCAAGTGGTCTTAGAAAACCCCAGCCACAGGCATTTGGCTCCCAACATCTCACACATCTTTATTATTCCTGGAGAATTTCACACGTATACAATGAAATATAATCATAAACACCCTATTTCTCCCTTCAGCTCCCTCCAGATTACCCTACACTTCTTTATTCTTTGATTGCCCACTAAGCCCTGTCAGCACGGCCCGTGTGTACATGGATGCAGAGCTATCACTCCCACTGGCCACACCCTCAAAGAAGCCAGCCCTATCGACTGCCAGTAGCTCCTCCCCCGCTGTGTGGGAATTTGGGCGCACTTGATCTTGTGTAGGTCTTGCACAGATGTCTGCCGCTGACCGAGCCCATGAGTGCAACAGCCACAATCTTCTTAGGGCTGTCTTCATGTCACCTCCAGAGGTTTGCTGCTCTTTGACACTCTCTGTTTGTGCACCTAAATAGAGAGTTCTGCTGTCCTCATACTTCTGGGGTTCCCCAGCTCACCTCAGTGTCTTTAGGGATGCGAATCAACTGCTGGACAGACCACTCACAGCAGTAGGGGGGAGATAGCTTTTCAGAACCCGTTGACCATGTTTCTGTTGGTTTCCTAGCAGATCTCTCCTGCCCCTCTCTGTTGTTATCTGCCACCCCAAGACCAAGCCATTGTATTTCTAGCAAAGAAAATGTGGATGTACCAACTGACAGGGACTAGGGCTGAGTACCAGCCTAGGCTTTGCCCCACCTGGTGGCTACCAGCCAGTCACCCCTTCCTTGTCCTGTCAGAAGAAAAGGTACACGCAACACCAAGAGCAAACCCTGGGCTCTGACTGGTAATGGCATGTCAGTGTAGTCTCATCATTGTAACAAATGTGCCACGGATGGGATGACAGAGGCTGGGGGTGGGGGATGACACATAAGGATCTATGGCCTTCCTGCTCAGTTTTGCTGTGAACCTAAACTGTTCCAAAATCATGAGATGCATTTCTTAAATAAAGGCATGCTGTAGCCCTCCCGTGTGTGTGTTAGGACTGGACATTGAGGCATCAAAGAGAGGGACACTTTCTAAAGGTGGCTAATTTCTAACGTTACTGAACGTCTTTCCTCTTTCCCTCGCTCCCTGTTAAATGCACTGAAATATCTTTGTGGGAGAAGAAATTGTCCCCTTCCTTTGCCAACTGGCAAGTGATGGGCTCATCTTCTCCCCAGCTTGAGAAGGTACAGAACACCCAGTTCTGTTTAGAAATGCATCCTTCACCTAAAATGCACTGAGGCCGAGAGAGCCAGAGGTTTCTGGTAAAAATGACCCTGCAGTGGACATCCTGTTTCCAGAGGACTCTCTTCTACTAGGGTGGCAACAAGGTCCCGACAGGGGGTGGAGAAGGCAAGGAAGGGCCTTGTAACCTTGGGGGTGCTACAGACACAGGGGGGACTTTAGGGGACCTGCCCTGGCACCCCCAACTTCAAATCCACCTCTAGCTAGCATAGGAAATGGTAACCATTACCACTTCTGGTTTCTCAGCCCACCATCACACCTACGTACACTCATTGGGCCTTTGATATCTCATCCACCAAAAGCAGACTCCTAGAGGCAGAGCGCCTGTTTTAGTCTAACGTAGTAGACACAGACAATGTCAGGGGTCAGCCCTCCCTGCATCAAAAATGCACCGCCTGCAGAAGACCGAGGCAGGCAACACCCAGGTGATAGGAAAAGCAAGAAAGCTGTGGCGAGTCCACGAGCCTGGGTTTGAACTGGGCTGGCTTCGCTGTGCAACTCAAGCACGTTATCTGGTTATCTGACCATGCTGAGCCTTGCTTCCTCATCCGTAAATCGCCGCGTACGAAAATTAGATGAGTTAATTCAGCTAGAGGCCAGTGGCTCATAGTAGGTCTGCACAAATTATCAGCCACTGCTGGTGCTACAGCTGTTGATGCTGCTGGTGTCGCTGCTGCTGCTGCAAGAAGCCGGCTTTTTCAGGGCCACAGTGGAAGAATCCTCTTAATGTCATTCTCCTTCCTTATCACCCCTTTCTGCAGCTCCTGTTACCTCTCTCCTGCTTCTAAGAATTCTAACACACACACATATAGCACACACACACACATACAGTACACACGGTATACACACACACACATACAGTACATACAGTACACATACACACACACACACACACACACACACACACACACAGAGATACTACGTACTTTCTTGTCCCAAGGCATCTTTGAAGCATTGCCTTTTGGGGCCCAGCGTGGTGATGTAAGCATTTAATCCCAGCATGTGGAAAGGAGGCAGACAGGTAGATCTCTGTGAGTTTGAGGCCAGCCTGATCTACATAGCACATTTCAGGCCAGCCAGGACTACATAAAGACACTGTGTCTCAAACAGAAAGAAAGGAACCAATGAACAAAGAAACATTGCTTTTTTTGGGGTCCCCCAAGTAGATACCTCTCCCCTTTCCCCTTAGAGTGAGTACCCAATTCTTCCTGTGGGATTCCTCCATTGGAGCTCATTTCTACCACCCTGGCACACCACTGTGTCTCGAGCAAAATATAGAGATCCTATTAGCTTTGTCCTTTTAAGGAGCCTAAACATGGAATCAAACACAAAGTTTCCTTTGTGTTTTGGTGGTAGCAATGGTGGGCTTTGTGGTCTTGCTTTAAGTACTACTTTTGCTATTTAGAACATTGATGTTTCATGTTGAGGATAAAGCCCTGTCAAAAAAAAAAAAAAGATGTAAACCTCAGTTCAGTCAGTCACAATCCTTTCCCAAGAACTCTAGAGAGGAACTCTGCATGGATGAGGTGCACAGCCTCCAGAGAAATGCAAATCCCAGCCAGAGCCATGCACTGTCACTTTGTAGCTAAATGACCTTCTGGAAGTCACTTGAGCTCCTATACCTCATCTGTAAAAAAGGATAATAGGTTCATTTGGGGGAATGTGAGAACATGCATATGAAGTTCTTAGCCCAATGCCTGGCAGGCAGTAAGCAGTCAATACATGCTAAGCTGTCATTATGATGCATTCTAAAACTCAATCAGAATCTGTGCTCCAAGCAGCTGTTTGGGAGTAGAGCGGCGGGTTCGGTGTCAGTCAGCCTGCCTCCTGGAGCTCATGGGTTGAATCTAATCTGGAAGCAAGGGTAATTGGGGGCCTTTCGCAGAAGCATGCTCGCTGCCCTTTGCCACTTGGGTGGCCCCTTCTGGTGAATGGTGCTTGGCCACTGACCTTGCAGTGGCCTATTACAAGGTCACTAGAAACCCACAGATGTACATAAATAAACATCTGCTGTTATTTAGAAAGTCACATGTCTCCTCATACGGTCATGACTTATAAGGTGGTCATCACAGCCTTTGGGGGGATCCTGTTGGAGACCTTGGCTGCAGCTTGGATACATCACTACACACCCGTGCATATAATGAGGGACCCTCTGGGTACTGTCTGGATGGCAGCACCCTCATCTGTGAGCTAGGGAGAGTGGCGTTGCACATCGTCGCCCAGGGCTGCCAGCCGTCTCTTCTGGAGGCTGTAGCGAGGGAAACAGCTGGACACCTGTTCTGGATGAACATCTTTACTTCCCAGAAGTTTCAGACTGAGTATCAGGGGAGCTGAGCAGTGGAGGCATGCACAGTGAAGACGGGGGAAATGACATCCATTCTTTGCTGAGTGTGTTTTAAGCATTATAGGTGCATTGTCTCACCCACTTCCCCCAAGAGCCCTGAGAGATGGTGATTATTGATATCCCATTACACCGAGGAGCAGGATGCTCAGAGACGTCAAGTGACTTGCTCAAGGACATGGAAGGGGAAAAGGACAGTGAGGAGATCCAAACTCAGTGTTCTCCCTGCAGAGATGGGGCTTCTGCCCCAACAGCCTTGAGTAGTGGGGTGCAGAGAACTGTGTTTTGCAGACCTCAGTCTCTCAGTAAAACGCTTTGGAACAGAAAGAAAATCTTACAAACAAGCCAGGTGTATGGAGCTGTTGTGACGGACGCTGGCCCAGGACCTAGAGCCCATCTCATCTTCCTCGGGCCCTGGGGTCCGGAGGAGCATCTGGGAGTCTTGTGGGTGCACAGAACACAGAGCGGGGCTGTTGGGAGGAGTGTGGACCTTGGGGCTTGTTCCTGTTTGTGGAAAGGAAAACGAGTGACGCACTAAGTGCCAGGAAAACCCAACAAGCCTGTGCAGCAGCGTCTCCTACCCAGCTGCTGCTATTGGGAGCCTCACCGACACATTTTCTAGGAAATCAGTGTTAGTCCAGAGCATGGTGGTTGGTTACCGCCAAAATCTGCGTCCACTTCCTGGTCCATGCACCCCATTCGCTTTACCTTACGGAGCAAAGGTGTGACAGAGCTCATGACCTTGGGAAGACGTTTCCGTAAACCAAGCAACCCTACAGCCACCAAAACAGGGTGGGGTGGGGGCCGGTAGCAGGCACAGCCTTGGTAGGGAATGCCACATGGTCAGCCCTTTACTGTCAGAATTCTGATCATCAGAGCTGTGAGAGGGAGCATTTCTGTGTTGAACTACTGTGGTCTTTGGTTACATGGCCAGCAGATTAGTACTGGTCCCTGCTTCCGAGTGGCCCAGCCCTAGGCTCTGTATGACTCCTCCACATGAAGAGGAGGGCATAGGGCATGTGCCAGGGCTCTTGAAATACTACATCAAGGGTGCCTACCTTACTCCTTTCCACAGCGAGCAAGGCCAGGCAGAGACCCGCTCTGCTCTCTGGTGACCCTCGGAACTTCTAGAAGCTCGGTCACCACTCAGGTCTTCCACTTTCCTCCCAGTCTCGGCGCCAGCAATCACGATGGCAAGTCAGTTATTTGTAACACCCAGATTGTCATTTCTGACAACGGGGCCGTATTTATCTGTGGAGTCTAATGATCGCGTGGACAGGAGCCTTATTTGTGCTGTCACACATCCCGCTTTATCACCATCTCCATCCGGGCCGGCGGGGGACTCTCCAGATGAGCAGCAAGGCCTCCTAGACACTGTGCCTGCTACAGGTCCTCTCCCGAGAATCGCCCTAGCAGCCTTTTTTTGGGAGTGGAGGCAGTGCCAAGTTAGATCTGTGCTGTTATATTACAACCAGGAGCTGCAGAGGACTGAGGTCCAGAGCGTGGTTGGTATTCCTCAGCTTCAGAGATCCCTTCCCAAGGCGCCTCTGCCTGGCCTCCAAGCTGTGGGGACTGGGGACTTCTCCACAACAGCCATCTGGCTCCGATTTTTTAGCTACACCTCCAGAGAATTTGCCAGAGGCACACCGTAAAAAAGTCATAACTCGGCTTTTGTGGGTATTTTTGGGTGGGGGTGGACCGCACCTGCTGAGCGGGTATCACATGCTTCCTCTGCACCCACCGGTATAATTTGGAGAAAGCTCTGCCAAAAGGAATCCCTGGTCTAGTTAAAATGTTAGTTTTCAGAGCAGGAGGAAAAGAAGACATGGTGGGGGGGGCAGGGAAGAAGCTGGAATTGAGAGCTGGAGGAACCAAATCCAAGCATCAACCTGCCACTTCCTAGCTGTGTGACTGGGGCACATGACTAACCTCAGGCTTAGTTTGACATTTAAGGTAGGGAGGTAAATGATGGTTCAGGTTTCTTGCCGAGAGAACCAAGCCATCAGTGTGGGGAAGCTAAGTGATATGCAAGGGCCTGCCTGGGCCTTGAGGGGGTGAGGATTGCAGGTGCCTCTGGTTCTGGGTGTCGAATCTCAGGGCCAGGATGAGCCATCCCATGATAGACGCCATCCCACTGAAGGACCGCTGTTGGGGGCTGATGCTTCTGGCTATTTGTTGAGGCTACAAATCATCAGAGACGTCTAGGAGGGTTCCATTCTCTGCTGTCCCGTCTCTGCTTGTCACACACTGAATTTCAAACGATGCCGGCTGGTTTCTCTTATCTCTGAAAGAGTGCTGTGGTCCAAACCCTTTTCTTTCCAAAGGAACTAAATGCACACATCACAAGGAGAAGAATGCTTGTGCCGTCCCAAAGGGCAGAGCGCTTGCAGATGCCCAGGCTTGATCTGACCCTTACTGAACCATGGCATCTGGATGTGGGTATAGTTTCAAAGCGCAGGTCCACACGGTCCTTGAAAGGGTTGGTGGGTACAAAGAGGAAAAAGCTCGTGAAATAAGTCACAGTGCTCCTGTCTGCCGAGAGTGGGGACACCAGGGTGTCTGCTCCCGACCTGGGCTCCATCCAGTGACTCAGAGGAACAAATGGTGGATCCAAGTGGGAATTTGCTGCTCTCCAGGGCTGGGGAGGGTGAAGACAATGCGTTTGTTGTCCTCTACCCTCAGGGAGGATGTATATTCACAAGTGTGGGAGGGAAACTCGAGTCCATTGTGCACAGTGAATTAATCAATACTATCCTTCTGGCTATTCACGCCACACACAGCTTGTTTCCAGCGTGTTCAACTGCAGCGTTGCTTCTATAAATGCCTAAATGGCAGAGACAAGCTCCATCCGGGTCCTCTTACGCTGGGCTGGGAACACCCCTGCTAGCTGGTTCTTAAAGGAGATGGGAAGGACTGGAGATGGGTCTCTCACCTTTTGATGAATGTGAAAGCCACCTGGAGAACATTTGGAACCTGGGTTCCAAACAGAGTCAGCTGCTGGCTGGCACTTGTTCTGGGATTTATGCTCCTAGTTCCTGGGAATTTCGAATGTAATCATCTGTCGTCTGTTCTCTGAGGTACACTGATCCATATCAGCCCTCCTAATTTTTTTTCAACTATTCTTTTAAATTTGTGTGTTTTCATGTGTGAGTATGTATGTATAGGTCACATTCATGTAAATGCATGTGTGGTGGGGGAGGGCAACCGGCACTCAACCCCAAGTGTCATCCCCACCTTGTTTCTTTGAAACAGGGTCTCTCATTGGCTCTCTCCCATTATGCTGGGCTGGCTGTCCAGCAAGTCCCCGCAATTTTTCTGTCTCTGTCTCCCTGACACTATGATTACAAGCATGTCACATACCCAGCCTTTTTACAAGACTTCTAGGTATTGAATTCGAGTCTTCATGCTGGCACTGCAAGCATTTATTTACCAACTGAGCTATCTCTTCAGCCGCTCCTCTGCAATTTTGATGTGTGCATGAACACCCTTGTTAAAATATAGACTCTTACTTAAAGAGCTGGGATTCCCCTCCCCATTATATTTTTAACATGCTCCTAAATGATGCCTCCAGTTCCCACACTTACACTTTAGGTAGTACATATCTGCTTCATGTAGTTAGGAAAGATCAGCCAGACTTAGCGAGGCTTTTATTCTGAATGGAGGATCAAATCATAAAATGCCTGTTGACCTAATATCTTAGATTATAGTCTTGTACCTTTCATTTGTAATTAGCATAGCTGTTTATCTTAACTGCCAGTCAGGTAGGTAATTTTTATGTAGCAAGCACTTTCAAGAAATAAATCTCTGGGTCCAATTTGGTACTTTCTCGCTAATACTTAACACACAACATTTCCTCTCCCTAAACTTTAATGCACATTTGCTCCAACAGCCAGATTCTGATTAGTGTTAATGCATGGCTAAGGGAATTGAAGCCAGCTTGGCAACAAAGACCCCTCGGAATGAACACATTTCGTTGTTGGCAGCTCTATATTTTTTTAAAGCGAGAGTCTCTTCTAGAACTATTTCCTCCCAATCAAAATGAAGAGCTGAATTCATCAGTTAACACTCCATAGCAACTAGAAGGCTTTCGCTGCTTCCTCCAGCCATTATTTCTCAAGACACAGCCAGGCGTACCCCATTAGCTGCAGCATGAGAGGGAAAACTAGCAGGAACTTGATTTCCCTATTGAGATGGGGTAGCCAGGGAAAGCGAGCAAACAGATGTGCACAAGTATGGACAGAGCTTATAGAGATTCCAGCAAGTGAAGGAAGATGGCGTCCAATGCAGTGTGGTCCGTGTGTCTTGACAGACACTGGAGACTTGTAATTTATATTACAAATCCCAAATAGGTCATCATGGGAGAATTTCATCAAGCTAGCTTGTTGTCCAGGACCTTGCTTAGACAGAGCCCCAAGCCCGAAAGGCGGGCGCTTTCTGATCTGAAGAAGGCCATTGCCATCCCCTGCTGAGCTATAATCAACATAAGCTTACCTAATCCTTGTCTTTGCGTGAAGGCCCTACTCTTTTCCAAAACTTGAACACTCATTGGCCCTTATGAGAGCCTGTGACCCTATGACTCTTCGCTTGTCCAGTGCAGGCATCAGAACAGGTTGGCTTACAGCAGGCCCCTGTCCATCTCCAGTCTATGCCCAGACCCAGATTCCACCCTGGCAGAGAAAACCTTAGCCACCTGCTGACCAGGTCCTCAACAATGCCTATCTTCTCTCTTAACCAGGGCATTCTTACAGCCCACAGATCCTATCTATCCACTTCTGTTGGACTTGGGAGAAGAGACAGAGCTCCTGGGAGGGCTCAAGCAACTGCCTCTGCTGTAGACAAAAGGTGTGTGTGTGTGTGTGTGTGTGTGTGTGTGGTGTGAAACCAATGGCTGTATCATTGTTTACATGTATTATTTCATTTGACCTTGAGGTAGACCAAATATTATTAGCCCCACTTTATAGATGAGGAAAATGAATCCTCATGCATGTAAGCAGGATGTTTATCAAGACTGTATTTAGGGTTAGAAGAATAAAATATGGTCCAGAACACTGTGGAGCTCAGTCTCCTGTGCTCAAGGCTGGCCTGGTAATAATAATAATTCAGCCTTTCAGAAATATTTATTGAGCTACCATTATGTGTTGGTCAGAAGACAGTCTTGCTAACCAGTGTCTGCTGAGCATGTGCTCTGGGCCACAAGGCAGTACAACCGTCTTGGAGGTCCACAGCACAGCTGCTCAGCGTGCGAGCAGGTGTCGGTATTCTCGTTTCACAAGGCGCCGAGGCTGGACGCTGGTGGTTGGAAAGAGCCCTCACATAACTGGGGAACTGCCTCAGGCTGTTTCCCTTCCGTTCGGAGTTCCTCAGCTCTGTCTGCTGTTACTTTCTGTCACCAAGGCCAGTGCTCTCCCTGTCACTTGGTGGAACCTCCACAGAGCCCATCTTGCTCTGGCTTCCCTACGTGGGTTTCCCCTCTCCAGGATAGAGTCAGCCATCTTAGTGGGGCTGAGGTCCATACCTGATGCGCTGTAGCTGACCATTACTCCAGTGGTCCGTCTCTGAGATCATGTCTTACTCACTGTTCCAGGGCTTCCTTCCTCAAGTTAGCTGCCGTTCCCTCTTCTCAAAGAGAAATCGCATTCATTGGCCAATGAGGAGACCGAGGTCTCCAAGTATCACTTCTTGACCGCACCCTCACACCTTACCCATCTTGGCTTCCTTCCTTGCGGTTTCAGAACCAGGAAATTAACCGTACTTGATGCCTGTTTCTTCTGCCTCCTACTCACCTTGCCCGGGCATCCTGGCAGTCCACTGCCACACACATGTCCAGGACTTGGAGCATAGTGAGACACTTGATCAGTCTGCGTCTCCTGGCCATGTTCTGGGCCTTTCTGAGCCCTTTTATCCTCAATGAATTGTCTACACTGCAGCCCCAAGCAGTCCCCTGTGTCCTCTCTCGGAAAGAGCCATCTTAAAGGTCACCAGTGGCTTCTAAATTCCCAAACTCATTTGCTGGCCCAATCATTGGCATTTTTGATCCTAAAGTATTTATCACTGGTGACTGCATCTCTTGCTTTAAATCTTGATTTCTTGGGGTTTTTTTGGGGGGGGACGTTACTCTATTCTTTCTTAGGAATCATTTGCTTGGAAGAAACAGAAATCTAAGTGAGCCCAGAAGAGCCCTTTGGAAGCATTTTGCAGAATCACATGGAATTGTAATGCTCAAGCTTGCCTGGAACTCATGTAGGCCCTGGTTGGCCTCAGATTTATGACCACCCTTCTGCCTCAACCTCCCAAGTATTGGTATTACAGGTTAATCCAACATACTTGGCTTGCACTGTTTTAATTCTCTCCTTTGGCTAACTCTGCATGTATATCATCAACAGACAATGATTTCCAATATAGCACTGTGGTATAATGGTATACTCTTCTTAGAAGCCTCCATTTCCTACCAAAAAAGAGCCGAAGCCTTGGTGGGATGCTGCAGGTGCCCCCAACCTGGCTTCCATGCGTGTTCACTATGCATGTTGCTATCTGTTATTTCTACCACCATCTCACACACATTGCTATATTGTCCAGCCAGCCTACCCAGCTCCCTAAACAAGTTTCCTGCTCCCAGATCTGTTTCTTAGCTGGCACAATTTTTTTTCTACAAATGTTTGTTTATACATCTCTTATTAAAGTCCTATGCAGGCTTCAATTTATAGGTCAAATGCACTTTTATGGCATCTTTATTTCCAGTGTAAGTGGCCTTTCTGTCTTCTGAACACTTGAGATGTGGGTCACCTATTTAGACAATACAGACTGAGACCTTGGGCAGAGATTTACACCAAAGGCCATAGATATCCTTCATGGTACCTAGCAGTGGGCCCAGCCTATAAATAGGATCCCAATGCAGGGGGTGGCATGAAGTCAATAGCTGACTCATCATTTCTGCTCCTTAAAAAAAAGAAACATCTACAGGCCGTGTGCCCACCACTGTGACCTAAATGGGCACACCTCCTCAACTGATAGAGGCCAACAGTTTGAAGTGGCAGATCCTGGGTACTTATAGCATGCCATAAAACTCGAGTAAGTATCTAAAATACTTTATTATGAAGCAGTTAGGGACTTGGTCTCTCTAAATCCCAAGCAAGTAGTCTCTCTGTTGGTCTCATGGCTGCTGACTCAGTGTCTATAGCCCAGACCTGCCCCCTGGACACATGCCTGAGGATCATGCAAGGAAATCTAAAACAAGGCCCATTTCCAGAACAAAGTGAGACAGATGGTTGCTTCATGCTTGGGGTTGACCTCCTCCAGTATCTGGAGGAGGGTAAAAGAGTGTCACGATGTCTCTGGGGACACAGGGATCCAGTGGAGCCAGCGAGGCTCTGCCTTCCATCAATAGGCCTTGGGGAGTATGTTTCCAAAACAGACTAAATGAGTCACTGTCATCTAGAGACACATTCTTCATCCTTCCCGACACTTCTCTTCTTAACGGCACACAGTTTCTAGTTGAAAGTTGTCAATCACAGGCTCCCATGTCCTGGCTCTGACTTTGCCACACAAACCCAACTGAGCCAATCATAGATCTGCTCTGAAGTTTGTCCTGCTGAAAACTTAAGAAAGGAAGCATCTTGGGTCAGCAACATGGCTCAGTGAGTTGAAAAGTTGCTCTACAAAGCCTAATGACATGAGACTGAGTACTGGAACCCATGTTTAAAAAAAAAAAAAGGATAGGCAAGAGTAATGGCTCAGTGGTTAAGAGAACTTGTTCTTTCAGAGGACCTGGGTTTATTTCCCAATACCCACATGGTGTCTCACGACTGTCTGCAAATCCAGTTTCAGTGAATCTTACATGTTCTTTTTAACTCCAGAGGCTCCAGGCACACACACGGTGGACATATATACAGGCACACACGTGGTGGACATATATACAGGCAGACAACACACTTATAAAATAAAAATAAATATTTTTAAAGAAATGGACGCAGTGGCTTGCATCTGTTAATCCCGGCATGCCTATAGCAAGATGGAAGACAGAGGCAGGAGAATCACCTGGAAGCATATGAGCCAGTTAGCCTGGAGCCCACAGTAAGGCCGAAGCAAGAAAGACCCTGCCTCAGCAAGGTGAAAGGAGAGAACTGGCTTCCCAAAAAATTGTCCTTTGCTCTCTCCATGCCCATCGTGGCATGTGCAAACTCTGCTCACACATCACATGCACACACTGACAATAAATAAAATAATAAGGAAATATCCTAGCCAAAAAAAGAAAAAGAAAAGGGAAAAAAAAGGAAATGTCTCCTATTCAAGATGAGACCAGAGCTCGTATAGGAGGCTAGGACGCTGTCACTGCTCGGGCCTTTTGAACAGAAGGATGGGGTGAGAGAATGAGGCCAGCAGTGAGAGGGGGAAGAGGGGAAGAGGATAAGGCCCTGCGGTTCCTGGCTGCTAACCCTCGCTCCAGTCAGCTGCAGGTCTAGCTTACACCCTTGCTGGCCCTACAGTTCGGAATCTGTGCCAAGAAATTCCTCAGCTAGTTAGCTTGAGTGTTTGTCACACACAAAGAACCCCGACTAGCAGCTTCTGTCCAGCCCCGAATCCCTCCTTTGATGGTTTCTGCAATGTCTGCCTCCCTGTATCCCTCTTTTCCTGGAAATACGTTGGGGAATAGAGTCATGGTCTTGTTCATCTTCACCACCGCTGTCTACCCAGCCACTGTGAGCGAACACACCTGCTCCGTCTGAGGAACGGTGGGAGGCAGAAATGCCAGTGAGGGCCTCTGCCTTCCAGGTGCTTCTGTGCACATCAAAATACAGGAAATTCCAGGGGCACCGTGCACATGCTGAGCACAGAGCTTTTTTGGAACGAGACATACATCAATCATTCCATGTGGAGTTTTTACAGAACACAGACACACGTGGCTGCCGAACAGCCTCACCTTTAAGTACCACACATCCCTTTCTTGGAGAATGGTCCACCCGTCAGGACAGAAGGGCTTTTTCCTTGATCTTAGTTACTGTTTTCAATAGAGCATTGTCTTTCTGAGGTCTTCTTCACGGTGACCCACTCTTAAATTAAGATCAAATCAGCTTGGCCATTTCTTTCTGGGTGCCATTTGCCAGCTGAGCCGGCTCCCCTGCCCAGAGCCTAGACACACCCAGAAACTTCCCATCCCTGAAGCCCCACCCTTTCACAGTGAATCTTCAGTCTGCACACAGATCCTATTCTGGAATGCGATCTGGGAATCTGCTGTCTGAATGCCCTTCCCTTATGTTTTCAGATCCTGTTTAACGTCAGCGGCTTTCAACAAATTAAATATGAGGAAAGAGGAAAAGAGCATTACGTACATTTCCAAAGAGATAATCTCTGCTCAAAAATGCGCATTTAAAAATGGGAAACATTTAGCTATAGCTGTGTTTTAGTCACTTCTCTCATCACTGTGGTCTTATGCCTGAGAGAAGCAGCCTCGGAGGAGAGTGAGTCTTTGGCTCACAGTTTCAGAGGGTGTGGTCCAGCACAGAGGGGCAGGCATGGCAGCCGCAACAGCTTGGGCCATGGCAGTGGGAGCCGGCAAAACAGCTTGTTCACGTAGTAGCAGAACATGAAGAGGAAAGCATGGGCCGGCATGAGAGGCCTGTCCCTAGAAGATCACTTCTTTTAGCTAAGTCACACATCTCAACCTCCCAAACCAGTGCCATCAACTGGAGACCAAGGCTTCAAACCCATGAGTGTATGAGAAATATTTCACGCCCACACTATAAGCAGCTAGGAAGAAAACAAGGGACTCAGACATGGGTGGTGTCTGGAATCCCTGTGGGAGACAGGTTGTTCTTGGGGTCTTTGTTTGTTTGTTAGTTTGTTTGATTTTTGAGACAGAGTAACCCAAGCTGGCCTCCAGCTGGTGTTCCTTCTGCCTCAGCTTCCCAAACACTGGGATTACAGGCATGCACTGCCATGCCTGGCTCCTGTGTTCCTTGTTACCTTTCCTCTGCGGGCTCTGGACAGACGCTCAGATATCCTGAGACCCAGCTACCAGCCAACTGTATCCAGACTTTCCGCTGGACAGACATGCCGGTTGTGAATTCAAATGGTTTGTCTAGCGAACTGCACTGATTTATGGGTAATCCTTTCTCCTACTTTCCAGGGGTACATTTTTCTTTCCCTTTGGTCTGAGACGATAGCTCATCCTTATCTGATTTCTTTCCAAAAACTTAGTGGCTTAAAGATGATTTATAATTTCTTCCATCCCATGCATCAGGAATTCGGTCTAGAACCTGCTGAGGTAGTTTTCTGTTCTACACAATGCCGCATATCCTCACTCTGCTGCTTCCAGCATCAACTGGGCTGAGCTGAAGGCCTGAGAAGTCTTTCCTTACCTGTCTACAGCTTCACTACTTGTCCATGGAGCTGACTGACTTCTGCAGCTCCTGATGGTTTCATGACCATCAGATGTTTCTTACATAGTAACCAGCTTTCTCCAGAGACAAATCGAAGCTGATGGGCTTCCAAGAGGCTAAGACCAGAACCAGCCAAACAGCACTTTTATCATACTTTGCCCATCCAGGCAAGTCACAAAGCCATCCCCCGCTCAAGAGGATGAAGAATAGGCTTCGGCCATTGGTGAATAGAGTGACGTGTGCATGCTAAGGAGCTAGGAAATAATCGTGGCCGCCTGCGGAGACCACCTGCCACATCCCTTTTATCATGTGCCTCTTTTAAAGGGCTCGTGTACTTGCTCATTGTTGGTCTTAGAAATGTCCATCGGGTCCCAAAGAGGTCATCTACAAAAAGCAACTCTCCTCTGAGCTGCTCTTTGCAGTCTGGTTATGCCAAAGTTCTCATGCTACAGTCTCCGTCCTGAGACGCAGCATCGTGACATTGACCTCACTGTCCTGTTGTCAATGTAAATCCAAATACCGAAACCCCAATTAACTTTTAATAAACCTTACTTAAATTTTCTAGTTTTTTATGATGATGGTAATATACGAGGCTATCATATATATTATCATATACATGATATCTTATATGTTATTGTATAAATACCATATATCACATATATGTATATATCATGAACATCAGATTTTTTACATGGTAGCCATCTTTCCTCAGAGACAGATGGAAGCCAACAGGCCTCTGAAAGGTTAAGACCAGAACTGGCCCATCTTTACATTGACATGTTTTGACTACCCAGGCAAGTCACAAAGCCATCCCAGACTCGAGATATATATAATTATTATATGAAGATGAATTATAAATCATCTTTAAGCCATTAAGTTTTATATATATATATAAGATTATATATATTAAGAAATCAATATATATAATCATATTTATGAGAAATTATATATGTGATAATATATACAGCTAACCTTTTTGATCAGGATTGACAGGGTTTTCTTTCTGCAAAGAGCCAGACGGTATTTTCAGTTTTTAAGCCATGCAGCCCTGTTGCAACTACTCAGTCCCATCTTTTGCCCAAAGCAGCTATACGTGATACATGAATTTGCATGCTTGTGTTCCAATAAAACTTTATTACAAAAGCAGGCAGGTGGTCACACATTGTTCTTTAAGTCATAGTTTGCTAATTACTGCTTTAGACCAAAAAGACATTTTGTCTTTTAGGTTTTTTTCTAATGGTTAGCTAATCACTTTTATCAGAAACTCACTTCTTTTAACCTATAACTGAGGGTATTAATGGGACCAAGAATAAAATATTCCTTTTATACCCATAGTCATGAAAATACAACACATATGTAAAACATGTTTACAGGAAGTGTCTAAAGTAGTCACCAGATGGGACCGTTTCCCTGTGGCAGTGTCTCAGCCTCCTGGTGACATGCTGTATTACTTAGCTCCATCATTGTTTCTAGAGGCTGGAGAGATGGCTCAGTGCTTAAGAGAACTTGCTGTTCTCACAGAGGACCAGGTTCAGTTCCCGTCACCCACATGGTGGCTCACAACCATCTGTCACTTCTGTTCCACAGGATTGGATGCCCTCTTCTAGCCTCCTTGGGCACCAGGCATGCACATGGTGCACATACATACAGGCAAACAAAACTGACACATAAAATAAAATAAATAAAAAATGTTAATCACCATCATTGCTCTGGCAAAGTACCTGACACGGAACCTTAAGGGAGAGTTATCTGGCTCCCAGTTTGAGCTCAGCCCACCACAGTGGAGGAGTCATAGTGGTAGGAGCTTCCGGCAGCTGTTTCAAAGTCGGGAAGAAAGAAAAATGATGCTGGTGTTCCACTCATTTGCATCTTTTTATTCAGTTCAGGACCGCGCCTTGAATGGTGCCACCCACAGTTAGGGTGGGGCTTCTTACCTCAGCTAACCCAGTCTAGAAACTCCTTCATAGGCAGGCCCAGAGGTTTATTTTCATGGTGACTCTAAATCCAATCAAGTTGACAGTCAAGCCTAATTAATCATCACACTTTGCATCTCTCTCATCTACAGGTTGACTAATTCCCCTTCTCCATGCATCTCTGTTTGTCTGAGGCCCACCCCTTCATCTGTGTTCCCGTGTGTGTTTCTGTTTATAGGCTCGTTGACTTTCACGTCCATCTTTGTGTGGTCTGTCTCCAGAATTCAACCTTTCTGTATGCATATACCCTTCTTTTCTTCTTCCCCTTCCTCTCTTCCCCACTCCGGTTTTCTTGTTTGTTTGTCTGTTTTGCTTTTTGAAACATGGTCTCTCTATACAGCCCTGACTGTCCTGAAGCCCATTCTGTAAACCAGGCTGGCCTCAAACTCTAGAGATTTTCCTGCCTCTACCTCAAAGTGCTAGGATTAAAGGTGTATGCCATCATGCCATTACCCTAATGTCAGGTAGATCTTTTTTCACTCTTTACTTTAAAACAAAGTTTTCTGTTCTTAATTCCCAAAATAGATATGTTACATACCTTTTCAAGTCTGAAAATAATTCTAGAATATAAAAAGAGATAAGACGTGTAAATTATTTAGCCTAGTACCGGGCACACAGTAAATAGTTAGGGGTTGCATGCATTCTTTATCCCTCTATGTGACTTTCTAAGTGATTTCCCCCCCTCACACAGATCACAAAACAACACCAAAAATGTAGATCTTCTGTCTCCATCAGTAATATTTGGCTATTCTTCCTTACCTCTACCCAAGCTATCAACTGTCCACATCTGCTCTGTCATTGCTCTGTTTGTACATATGTTTGGGAAATTATCAAAATTGAAGGGTCAAAGACAAACCAGGAGACTGTGCACAGTGTTCTTTTTGTTCAGCCATAAGGAGATAATCTGGTACCTTCCCTAGCCCCTTCTCTCTGTCTACTCTGAAAGGAGACGTGTCCTGCTCTCTTGGCTCTCGTGGTCTACTGGGAGAAACAAGCGCTAGATCAGAGAATGGGTAACTACAGGAAGGAGGGTGCAGGGGTGGGAGACAGAGAAGGGGTGATCTCTCTGAGGAGTTACCTTTGAAGATGAGACGTGAAAGAGATGAGCCAGCTGTGGGACCAGCAGGACAAAGAAGAATGAGAGTGTTTTAGGCAGAGAGAGTCAGCAGCAAAGGGGCCCAGGCACAGAGAAAGCTGCTGGATTGGTTGCTTTTCTCACCACTGATAAAATACCTGACAGAAGCAACTTAAGGGAAGAAAATTTCATTTTGGCCAATGGTATCAGAGAATAAAGTCCGTTATGGCAGAGATGACACAGTGGAGCAACTTTATGGTGCAGGAGAGAATGGCTAAGGCTTGTTCACATTTTTTTTTATTTTTTTATTTTTATTTTATTTATTTATTTATTTATTTTTTGGTTTTTTGAGACAGGGTTTCTCTGTAGCTTTGGAGCCTGTCCTGGAACTAGCTCTTGTAGACCAAGCTGCCTCTGCCTCCCGAGTGCTGGGATTAGCAGTGTATGCCACCAGAAAATAAGACCGGAAGTTAGACGCAGAAAATAAGACCAGAAGGAGATCCTGGCTTAATCCTCAAAGACCCACTTCCACCTCCAACAGCCATGCCTCCCCCTGTAAAGGTTCCATAGCCTCTGAAAACAGAGCCACCTGCTGAGAACCAAGGGTTTGAACACAGGAACCTGTAAGGGACATTTCAGACTCAAACCACAGCAACTAGCCAAGTTTCAGGTAGGCAGCTGGCACGACCTGACTTACATGTTTATAAGGTGCCTTTGACTATGGTAGGAGGAGATCAGATCAGTGGGGCAAGTGAGGAAACAGAGACACCCTCCCCCCCCCCCCAGGGATGGTGGCAGCCAGTCAGGAAGGAAAGCAAAGAATAAAGCTGAGGTATTTTTGGAGGTAGAAATGAGAAGATGGGCTGATGGATTGGATGGGAAAACGAAGAGGGAAGTTCTAAGGCTGATGCCAGGCTTCTGGTTTTAGTGCCTGGGTCCCCATTTAGGGGAGGGAGAGATGGAGTAATCAATAGCTCCATTTTGGATGTATTCCATCTCAGGTGCATGAAAGGAGACGACAGGTAGGCAGTCAAATATATGAGTCTGAGCCTGAGCTGGAGATATGAATCTAGGGGTTGTCAGTCACGGGAACGGATATGATCAGCTCGTAAAAAAAGAGAGAGAGAAGACAACAGAACCAAAGGCCAGGCCTGGAGACTCCAGCAACCAAAGGGTAGGAATAGGAAAGGTATCCAACAGTCGGGGGGTGCGGGGAGGCTGGAGAGAGAAGAAAATAAGACAGGGCATAAAGCCCATTGAGGTGGCTGTCCTATGGGAGAGTGGCAGGCAGTTGGGGGGTGGCCACAGTGCCACTCATCAAGAGGACAAAGGTGGTAAGAACAGAAAAGGTCTCCCTCTATCTAGCCACCACATGAGAGCAGCTTTACGGACCAAGGTTGGATGAAATGCATGATGGGAAAGTAGAGATCACCTATAAAGACAGCTCTTTTGAGAAATTTAGCAACACGGGGGGAATAAAGAAAGAAATCTACACATGGAGGCAGATCAGCCAAGGATGGGATGTTTGGGGATGAAAAATCATAGCGTGTTGAGAAACCAGCTACTTGATCGCTGGTGAGCGAAAGGTCCCGCCTCGGGTTTGTTGTGATTTTTTTTAAATGATGTGATCTTACAATTGTGTAACAATTCACAGTTTACCAAGTGTTGTCACACACACCCTGACACTCCTCAAGGCTGTCCTTTGAGGTGTGAGCAGCACTAGGACAGATGAGGAAGCTGAAAACTTAGAGGAACTGAGTGACAAGCTCAAGGGCAGAGCCAGAATGCACCCCCAAGGCTATGCAGGTCTAACCATGACTGGCACAGGCTTTGATATTAGACACCATAACTGCCTTTGCCTGGCTCCGTTTTACTGTGCTTCAAAGCCCCTTGGACTTCTACAAATACCCATTCTCTCCAGCAAACGTCAGAGAAAGGAAACATGAGACGTCCGTGATGTGCCCGGGCTCCTCAGGGTGGGGACTGTGGATAAGTCCCCTTCCTCTAACGTTTACATCTATAAAATGGGGTTGCTGATAGGACCAGCAGCCCCGGCTTGTCATGAAGATGATGTGGGGTTTAAAAGTGCTTGGCACAGATTTTGCAAATGAAGACCACTCTCAGAAGGCTGCCCAGAGTAGCTTTGATGTGTCCCTTCCTGCTTCGCCCCTCACCCCCTCACCTCTGCATATACACCTTCATGCCCTCACCTCCACATCTGGTCCCCTCACTTCCCTTCTCTTACCCCCTCCCGTCTTACCCTGACCCTTCATCTCCATGCCTCACCCCCTCACCTCTCACCACCCTTACAGCCACACACACCATCACTTCCATCCTTACATTCCTTCATGTTTCATCGCTCACCCCTCACCTTCCCATCCCCACCCCTCACCTCCACACATATCCTCTCCCCACCTCACCTCTCACCCCTCCATCCCCTCCATCCCCTCCATCTTCTCTCCGCTAACCCTGGATCCCTGTGTTCTGTTTATGAGCACCTTCTGCTGCAGTCTGCTCTAGGCATCACGCACACAGAGATGCACAGCCGCCTGGACACCAGCAGTTTGCACTTAATGAGGGGAGGGATGGGAAACAGACACCTCTGCCCTCTCAAGAGCCAGGCAAGGCAAAACACTGCAGGTATCCGGAAGAGAGAAGGTCACATCTAGTCCGGCAGGTGGGGAAGACTCAACACAGGAAGGGGCCAGGAGGGTGGGAGGACATTCCCCATGGAGCGAGTGACTGCAGCTGAGCAAAGGCGGAGGCAGCTGGAAAGGGCAGCGCATCTTCAGGGGCTGGTGAGGAAGCTGTAACCGCGGCTCTCTGGAGAAGAGGGGTGGGGGCCTTTCCTGGGGGGTGGAGCCTGGGAACAACAGCTGTTGGTGCTACAGGGCCAGCCCAGAGTGGCCTGAGGGAGGGAAAGCCTGGCCCCTGGGAGCACTGCCTTGACCCAGCCTTGCCCTGCGGTTGTTCAGAACCCCACCTCAGAACAGACTTCATGTCCATAATCCCTGGAGAGATGTGACCAGACTGTCAGACATCTTCCCATGCCCCATGTAGGTCAAGGCTGACCTAACCTGTCTACTTCTCCCCACAATTCCCCATAGGAGGCACCCTGAGACTAGCACCGCACAATTTTCCAAGAAGAGATGTGCAAGGGTCATTTCACAGGATCAAGGAGCTTGGGCCCACCCCAGCCGCCCAGATTCGGGATAAAAAGGCTAGCTTCCAACATGTGGGGAGGCCATGTTCCCTCCCCTCCTGGCATGGCAGACATCTGGAATACCCAAGAGTCAGTGGAATAAAGAGGGTACCATTTATGTGGAGACTGCCCCACCATACCCAGGGAGAACACTAGTTTTGCCCATCTTATAAGGCTAGTCAGACCCCTGGGCCCACAGATCTGGCAGGCTGCTCCACTCCTGCTTGGGGACCACTTGCTCACAGTTTCTGGAAGGTGAGGTGTAAGATAAAGAGCATCCGTGTGGAAATGTGCGAGGACAGGACCAGACGCATGCCCCAGAGTCACACTCGTGGTCTCCTCGTTTGGTCCAGTTTCCATCCTTCAGAAGAGAACAGCAGAGTCTAGAGTCCAAACCACCACCCGAACTACAGCAGAGTTATGGCCTCCATGAGGCAGAGGAGATCACAGGGCTGAAAGCACTCTGCAAACTGTTAAGTGTGGTTGCAGCGTACGGTGCTTGTTACCTTCAACGCTTGCATGAAGTTCGTGAGCATTCCTCAGAGCCACTATCTGAGAAGCTAGACAGACATGCACAGGACTGAGCGGTGGCATGTCATCTGTCCCTGCATCAGGTGGCACAGAAAGAGCATAGATTTCCTGCCCTGAAAAGAGAAGCCCCATGGCTACTTACAGGTCATGTGACCTTGAACCCCACCTGGCCTCTCTGACCCTCAGTTTCTTTTTCAGAAACACACCCTACCTTTTTCATTCTGGGTTGTGTGGGGCTCCAGCAAGACAGTGAATGACTGTGCTCTTAGCGAGGCCAACACCCGATGAACACCGTGGTCTGATAAGGCAGGCGTGATAGAAGAGAGGAAGGCCTGGGACTTTCAGGACTCGTATTTAACACTCAAAAGTCACGTCCCTGGGGGTCGGAGCCAGCTGCTGACAGTGCCAGAGCCCAAGCCTTTTGTCTCTCCTACCCCCGACGTGTCTTTCAAGGTAACATTGCGCCCTTGATGCTTGGCTCTCAGACACACTTCATCAAGGTGTCTAAGGCACACCCTCCCATCGCTGGACGCTGACTCAGCCCCCCTGAGCTCCATCTCCCCTTTCACTCTGTGGGTGCCAGAAGTCTCTTGGCCAGCCACCAGCATCCCCCAGACTTCACTGTCTTCTGGTGACAAAGGGGAAGGCCAGGTTGGATCTGTTTCAGTACTAAGATTTCTCCCAAGACCTAGGTGAGCTGTCCGCCCTCCCTGGGTCATTTAAGCCAGCATTGTACTTCTCTCAGGGTGGGCACACTCAACTGCAAACAGAGGCCAGCCAGCAGGTCCTGGTGAATGGAGCATGTGGGTTTCTCTGGAGATCCTGGCAGGTCACTGTTATGGAGGCAGGACACATCGTGCTTGGCCATGTGCCTGGGAAAATCTTGGGTACCCTCAATTCTGCAGTTGGAAAGGTAATAGGAAGACACTGACTATGGAACACTTGAGCCCACAGATGTAAACGCGATTAAGGAAGTCCACGACAGCCCAGAATAAAGGATAACAAATACTTCCTTGGGGAAAACCTCACAATAAGAGTAAAGAGCAGCGGTCCTCTGCTCTGTGGGTGCTGGAAGCTGTGAACAGAACTCCAACCACCACCCTAGAGAGTGAGCACGCTCCCCTTCTGTGCTTATCAGTCCATATATAGTGGTTCAGACCACGCCCTAACAGGCTGGTACCCAAAAGGCTATGGGCTGAATGAGGTCCCACAACACACAGGACTTGGGTGCAAGCTCAGAGATTTTACTCAACAGATACTTACTGAGCGCCTGCCGTGTAGCAGGTGCTGTTCTAGGCACTAGAGCACAACAAGGAGGAAAGGTTCTGCTCCGACGAAGCCTACATTCCGGTGGAACCAGAGAAAGCAGAGGAGGGAGCAAGAAGACAGGACCCTGGTGGAGCTGTGGGGCTAGGTGAGGACCGTGGAGAAAGAGTAAATGGCACAGATATTAGGAGTGGGTGGTACAGTAGGGGTACAGATATAAGGAGGACTTGAAGGAGGTGGGGGAGGAAGCCATCTGTGTGGCTGTCTGTACCAGCATCCCACATGGAGGGTACAGCAAGGGCAAAGTCCCTAAAACAGACACACAGCCTTTGGCATGACAAGGAGGCCACTTGGATTCAGGAGAGACAGGCAGTTTCAACTCTTGTCCCAGTTCCCTGGCAAAAGATCCAGCAGGTTTGCTGGTAACCCCCAGATGCACTGGTAGCCTCACCCCAAGTGCTGTAGAGATGGTGTTCCCTACTAGCAGACAGTTGTCTCAATTCTCGGTGACACAGACTTCTCCAGGGACCACTCACAAGGGTGCTCCTGGAAGAGCGGAATGATGCCTGGGCTCAGGCACCCTCACCCGATACTGTTTGCCCTCAGGAAGCCTCTCTGAGCAACCTCAGTGAGTAGCCTCTCTGAGCTGCAGTTTCTCTTAACGGTCCCCATCTGTTTCTCCTCTGTGAAGTGAGTGACTAGCAGCAGCATGGCCTCCCATGCCAGACTCTCCTGGGTTTTTGTTTTGGGTTTTTGTTTTGTTTTGTTTTGGTTTGGTTTTTTTGCTTCCCCCCCCCCCCCCCCCCCCGTTAGATGTCAGGTTGTTGTTTAAGTTTTAGATGTCAGGTTGTTGTTTAAGTTAATGGAGTCATTAGTGGGAAATTTCCTCTTACATTGAAATGCACAAGGTAAATGTCAGGGAGGTTTTTCTTCAGCCGGGCCCTTAGTTTAGGGATTGTGCCTAGCTGCCCACTCCCCTCAACCAGCTTGCTCCTTGAATTGTGTTCTACATGGCTCTGATCCACTTTCTCTAGCCTCAGTTTCTTTCTGGTCCAGGGCTTCCTGATGCAAGACTCCTTCCTGTGCATGCCTGGGGCCAAGTTACTCTGAGTAGCAATAGACTTTGGGCCCATTGCCCTGCTCCAGTGAGTTGGGTGGACCCAGCCACTCACCCTCAAAATCTTCTCCCTGTTCCTTCTCCAGGTACAACGGCCCCAACCTGGTTTTGAAGTACAATCGAGCCCAGAAGCGGCTAGTGAACATTGCAGTGGATGAGCGCAGCTCACCCTACTACGCGTTGAGGGACCGGCAGGGGAACGCCATTGGGGTCACAGCCTGTGACATCGATGGGGATGGCCGTGAGGAGATCTACTTTCTCAACACCAATAACGCCTTCTCAGGTGAGGGTCAGGTTCAGTCCCCTTCCTGCCCCGATTACCCCAGGATGGCCCTTCATCTCCTGTGATGGAGATTCGATTTTCATCCTCGGGACTCTGGGCAGGGACAGAGGGCATGAAAAAGACAATCTTTTCTCCTGAAGCCTCAGACACCCTCCTCCCCTGCCTTCCTGCCCTCCTCCTCTCTTCCCCTCCCGCCATCCCACCACTTATGAGTCCTCTGTCTCATTCCCCACTCCCCTAGGTTACTTCTGAAATCAGTAGTTGTCCCTGGGTCATTCCCATGCTACCCTAGGCCTTTCTCAAATGCTTTGCAGTCCTTCTAGAATCTGCCTCCTCCCTTTAGACCAGGGCAAGGATTTCTCCCACAGATTCCTAGTGCCAGACGGAGCCTCTGGATGTCAGGGCAGTGATGGGGATGCAACTCTGAAGGAGGCTGACCTTGAGTTCTCAAAGCCTCCTCCAACTCTTTTCACACTGCCACCTGCATCCTGTTCCCTGAGGGTCTGTGTTAATGAATTCCGGCTCCTCAGGTCTCAGGATGAGCCTAGTGTTCCTGACTGCTCTTGGGCTACCGGGTGCAGATGGCCCAGAGATCACAGGGTAACTGATGTCCTCATCAGCCTAGTGGTAGCTAACATAAGGACCGCCCTGACCCCCACCCCACCCTCAGAGCACAGCACTCCAATTATGAAGGCATTAGTAGTCTTATATTGAAGGAACTGGATGCTAAGGTTATCGCTCACTCACTGAAACCTGGCAACCTTCAAGTCCCAGGATTCAAACCCAGGGTCCCACCCCAGTCTATTTTTTTGCACCAAGACTTGCTATAGCTCTTCTCGACCCTCCTTCCCTAGGGAGCCTGGTTACAGTGGACACACAGCATCTCATAAGTTAGGGGCTATATTCTTGGGGCTGCAGATCACCCCTACCCCTGACCCACATTTTCTCAGACCTAAACTGTACTCCCTAATAAACCCACTCCTGTAGGGCTGTTAGTTAACATTCCTCAAGCATCCTCCACCACGGTGCTCCCTGGAGGTGAGGTTGGGTATGCACAGGCCCCTTCCGGATGGCGGCAGACTCTTGCTCTAACCTGCCTTTCATGTTTCCACGAACAAGCACTGTCCTGGGCTCTCCAAGGTCCAGGAGGCTGCAAAGTGCCTGGCTATGAGACCCTGCCTGCCCCCAGCACCCCTCACCAACACACACAGACTTTCCCAAGCTGCCAGTCCCAATCCAGCTTCCAGCCCCAGGCTGCCCCTGGAGTTTGAATTCAGCCAGTTGCATGAATGAGAGGTGAAGAGGTTGGGGCCCTGTGCCAGGGGCTGGGGTGGGCGGGCTGGCTGGCTGGTAGCCAGTCTTGTGCCGCCAAGAAACAATGAGCCACAGCCCCGAGTGGTGTTTTATGGGTTTTCATCTCCTCGTGCCACCGAGTGAGGCCTGAGAGATGGTAATTATCCCAACACAAATATCAGGGCATGATTACCCAGCTGGATTTACTGCCCTCTCTCCACCAAGCCGAGATTGGATTAGGACGCGATTAATTGATGGGCTGATCCACTCTTTAATGTGGGGCAAGGTCAGGAAAAGAGCAGAGGCTAGGATGCCTGCAGAAGGGACAGGTCCCCAGGAAGGCCCCGGAAGGCTAGGAAGCAGGAACAGGGATGACCGCCCTAACTGGACTCTGCCAGCAGGATGCCAGAGAAGGGGACAGCTTCCCCCAAACCAAAGCACCTGGAGGAGACCCTAGGGCCGTCTCCAAGGCAGCAGCCCCTCCATGCTCTTAGAGTGCTCGCTGTGAATCCCAGAGCAGAGAGAGAGCTTCCTAGAGAAGGGGGTGTGGCAGCCTCCAGCTGTGCTGCTACAGTCAAGAAGGCTGGAAGCAGGCTAGGACCCCATTATCAGACTGTGACACTCAACTCTCAATCTGCACCGCAGCCCAAGATGATGGTCACTCCCTGGGAATCATGCCAATTCTGCGTCCAGCCAAACAATGAGTGTCTCCCATTGATGTACTCATGTCCTGGACAAATTGCTAGTGACCACCTACTGTGTGCCAGCCCTGTTCTAGGCACTGTGGATGCCTCAGTGTGTGGAACACAGAAGTCCTTCTTCCAGAGGTCTGTGCTTTTCCTGGTACAGCCTACAGTCTCTCGCAGCCCCTGACGCCCTTTCCCAGTCCCTAATTTCCAAGACCCATGAGAGAAAACCTCTATATTGGTTACTGTGTGACTCCCAGTGGCCCAGCCAGGCCTTTACTATCCCAGGAGCTTAATTAAAATTGAATAAATAAGTCTCAGGAAAGAAAGGTGAGCAAGCCACTGCCTAAGAAGAGGAAAGCCAAAAGAGATGTCAGGGGAGGCAGGCTACACAGAAGCCCAGAAGACCTGGCTCTAGAAGGAGAGGCACCAGGCCACCCGGAGGGGCAGGGACGAGGACAACAGTGCCCAGCAGCCTCAGCCCTGAGTGCGCACCTCCTGGTGACCTTCTGTGGGTTTGAGGGATGTCTGTGGGTTTGAGTTAATTTTGTAGTTGAGTGATCCATTGATTCATCAACAGGGGGTGGGCATGAAGCAGGGACGTTTGTGCCATGTCAGCACTTCCTGGGTTCCAGCCCAGACAGCGCTCAGCCATTGCCACCCTGCCCTCTGTGGTGGTCCTGAGAGCTTCCTTGGGAGCCTTAGCCAGCCAGTGAAGTCACATGACCTTTGGGGTACTGGCAGTGTCTCTCCCTCAGCCAGATTTTAGGGTGTTAGCAGTGAAGTCTGTGGAGGCACCTGGGACCTTGCAATGCCCTCTGGGAGTCAGTCCAGGGTGACCTTAGACGAGATCTTGACCCCTCTGTCTTCCCTCATCTATAGAACAGGAACCGTATGGACCTTACAAACCCTCCTGCCTTCAGTGGCTCTACAGACCATATGCAAGGTCCTTTCGGGTTACCTGCCACCCTTCCCGGTGCAGCCAGATTGCTGGGCCACCCTTTCCCCCTTTCTCCCACTTCCTACAGCTTTGCCTGAAGTTCAAACTTGCTTTTCCTGCTGATTTTCCTGGTGCTCACTCTTCAAATAAGGTCTCTCTCAGCCCCTGATCTCAAATTATGCCCTTCTTTCTTTAACTGGCTTATCTGCCTTCCTGCCTCTTACTGTTGTCTGGAAGTGGGCTGTGGGCTAGCTCTGTCCAGCTCTCCTGCTTTGTCTCACTCACTGTTGTACTCCAGAACCCAAAGAGGTACATCAAATATAGACTCTTGAGTGGACAACTGGAATAAAGGGTGAAGAGAATCTGGTTTGCATTGCATTTGCCAAAACAACCCTGACAGCACGGGGTGATGCTGTGGCAGATGGGGGTTCCAGCTGGGCGTGGCTCAAGGCTTGAGAATTAGAGAGGGAACAAGAGAAGAGGAGAACTAGCCATCCTCCCAAGAAGGCCAAGGCTTGGAAACCCACTTGTGCTGAACTGACCTGGAAAAAGGCCAGCCAGGGTGTGTGCACAGGACAAGGAGGGGACAAGAGGCAGCCAGAACCTCCCTCCACAGAGTCCGGGGCCTCCTGCAGTTCTTGGGCAGATTCCTCCCCACGGAGTTCCCACCCTGGCCCCCTTGGCCACTTCACCACCTGGCCTGACAGGTAGCGTGCTGACAGGTGGGTCAGCACCAACTATGAACCTACGGCTTATTTTCTTTTCACCCATTCAGTGATGAGTGTCAGACTTTTGTGTGCACGGCAGGCACCATTGCACTCCATGTCCCAGAGACTCTCCCTGTTCTGTGACTCCTCTTTGAAAAGTTCACAGCCGTGTTTTTGGGGGTGTGTCTTGTCTTCCCTTGAGGACCTCTATTTCAACCCTTAGGCTTAAACCTATATTAAAATGTCTCTATTGAACCCAGCTCTGCTTCCTGGACTTTCCCCTCTTGTATGCACACAGCACGCTCTGGCCATAGTTCTGCTGTTTGCATTTTTAGCACACTTCGGATATTACCTCACAACATACGGAAAGCGCTCCCACTCTCTGATGGCTGCATAGTACTCCCATGTATAGATTTGTCATTAACAGAATTACTCCTCTATAGGGGAACACTGAGATTTCTGGCAATCCCTTTCTCCTTAAAAGGATGTCACTTAATGAATGAGTTCGTACGATCCACCATTTCCCATGATTGTGCAGATATTTGTAAGATAAGCTTTCAGAAACACAGTGACTGTGTCAAAGGAATATACACGTGGAGCTCAGAGTGCGAGATTGGCTTCCCTGGGGGCAGCACTTGCCACACTGCTACCATGTCCGGGGAGCACACACTTGCCAGAGCTTACCAACACCGTGTTTCATCAATTTTGCTTTCAGTATTTGCCAATCTGATAGGAAAAAATTGATTTCCAAGTGTAGTTTTAATTTTCATTTCTCTTAAATGAGTGAGGCTGAGAATATTTTTATATATTTGACTCTCTTGTCCTCTCCTAGCCTTTGCCCATTTTTTTCCTATTGACTATTGGTCTTTTTCTTATTGATTTGGAACACCTCTTTATAAATTAGGAAAATTAGCCCTTTGTCTGAGACACACGTTACATTTGAGTCCTCCAGTTTGTCATTTTTCTTTTGTCTTTGCTCATAGTGGGTTTTGTAACGGAGAAAACTTTCACTTTTACAGACTGGGATTCTGACTTTGCAGTTTGTAAACTGTGTCATACCTAGAGGGACCTTTTACAGGGACACTCTTAACCTCCCGGAGAGGAGACAAGGTGTCAGTTACCACACTAGAGGGAAGAAAGGAGATCTGGGCCGCCTGCACTTCCAGCCTCCTCTGCCTACACAGCAGATGGGCCATCTGCTCCCTAGAGATGCAGCCCTGCCCAGCAGCTCCTTCAGCCAGACTGACTGCAGCTGCACCCAGAGACCCTGCACCTTACTCCCCGGGGTGTGACGCTGGCATGGCAGCTTTGGAACCAGCTGGAAACTCAGA
Source organism: Ondatra zibethicus (assembly GCA_004026605.1). Taxonomy (NCBI): domain Eukaryota; kingdom Metazoa; phylum Chordata; class Mammalia; order Rodentia; family Cricetidae; genus Ondatra; species Ondatra zibethicus. Next base: position 228,212 of record PVIU01000817.1, read on the forward strand.
AAAAAATGCAAGTTCTCGCAAGCTTTACCCCACGCCTGCTAGCCCAGAACCCGCATTGCAATCTCCAGGAGCTCAAGGTGTAGTTTAATGGATGCCATCTCATTTATTTCTGAGTCTCCACCCTTTTCGCAGACCCTGAAATGGATCCTCTGGATCCCCAGCCTATTTTCCCTAAGATTCAGAGTCCTGGTTCTCCGCTGTCCAAGCTTGGCCCCATTTCAAAGATGAGTTCAGAAACTGTACACCCCCTGGCCAGCCTGTATTGTGCCTCATCCCGTGTGGCCAATAAGCAGCATGCCTGGAGAGAGGCTGCCAGGGCAGCACCTTAGAGAGTGGAAAACCCAGGTGTTGTGACACCTGCTTGTGGTCTCAGCACTGAGGAGGCAAAATCAGGAGTTCTGGGCCATCCTTAGCTACACAGTGAATTTTGAGGATAGCCTGGGCTCTATGAGACAGTGTTTTCAAAAACAAAAATTGGGGACTGGAGAGATGGATCAGTAGAGTGCTTCTGAGTTCACTCCCCAGAAGCCACATAAATAAGTCAGGCTCCACAGCACACTTCTAATCCCAACACCAGGAAAGCAGAGGCAAGCAGATCCCCTGGTGCTGGCTCACTGGACAGACAGCCTAGCCCACTAGGCATGCTCCAAGTCAGAAAGAAACCCTATCTCAAGAGGAAAAGAAAAACAAGGTGAACAGCCCCTGAGGACTGACACCTGAAGTTGTTCTCTGACCCACACATGCACCACACACACAAACGCACATGGATCTTGGATTCCGGAGTTCATCACCGTGGTCTTAGCTAAGGACCTGGAGCTTCTCCTGCTAGCCTTGTAACACTGGGTGAGAGGGCTGTGCCACTTTGTGCCGGTTTGGAGCTGGACATTGCCATCTGGCAGCAGCTGTGCAACTTCAGGCAAAGGAGTTGATTCCCGAGCCCCAATTTGTCTGTGTGTCCTGAATCTTCTTGGGGAGATGCTGGAGGAGGCGAAGGATGCTGGCAGAGGAGCCCTGCAGAGTTTCCCTCTTCACTCTGAGGGTAGAGGGAGGAAGAAGAGGTCAGGAATTCTACCAGGGACCCTGTGAGCCTGAGTTCATTCTTTTTAAATGCATCCTTTATCTGAACTAGTTCTCTCTCCCCTGGGGCCATCACTGCTCCGCTGGCTCTCCATTGACTAAGTCTTGAGAGGCATTTGAAACTTAATGTCACGGTTGACTCCTGGGATGTGGTTTGCTGAGGACTGACCTGGTCATGTGCTATAATTCCCAGGAGGACAGGGAAGCACTGGACAGAGTTGATCTTACTGTGTATGGAACTTATCTTGTATCTGGTATTATTGGGAGCACTTTGCAGACACCTGCTCATAAGAGCCCCATGGAGAGGTAGCCATTCCCATTACCCCATTTCATAGCTAAGAGAAGGACAAGTGCGTGGCTCGCCAAGATGTTGCTGGTGGTCACACAGCCACCATTGTTTGGTGGTAACCTTCCTGCCTAAAAGTTCCCAGACTTACCTCTATGACATTGACCTCCAGAGACCCCTCCCTGCCCCTGGACGGCCTTTTCCAGGGCCCCACCCTCTCTATTCTCCTCCAGGGACTCAGGAGAGCATGTTTTGTCTTTCCATGCTGCTGACAACCCCTCCTCTTTCTGAGTACTAGCCCACTTTGGTGTGGGGCCCTGGGGCCAAGTGCAGCTACAAGGAGCCAGGAGGTAAGGCCCACTTCAGCTCCGACTTGGGCCAGGGGCCAGTGCCGGGTGTTTATTGCCTGTGCCATCGACCCACACAGCTTGCTGTTTATCTGTCTTCCTGACACACCTAATTACCCAGGTTGCAGCTGCCAGCGCGTTTGCTCTTCCTAAATCACGGGGCTCCCAACCCTCCTGTCGCCCAGGCCTCCGGGCCTCTGCCTACAGAGGGGCTGCCATTGATTTTGCCGTTCCCCTTTATGATCTACAAGGCTTCACATCGCTGTTGCACATTTTACCTTAATTAGTTTATTCTTCTGGGCCTCTCTGGTGAGCCCAGAAGCCATGCGGGACCAGTGAGAGGGACAGACCAACAATACAAGATACCCAAACTCCTGACTACCAAGCCTAAAGCCTGCTCAGACTTCAGCACCCTAGATGGTGACTTGCGAAACCAGAGCCGGTTTAGCTACTGGGCAGTCTCCAAAGAAGGGTTCCAAGGCCAAGGACATCTGGGAGACACTGGGCTCAATAAAATTAAGCAGACAATTTGTTGCAATCATTTCGAAGTTTTAATAAGTTGATATCTACTGAGAGGCTTCCAAGGTTGGGCAAGTATACAATCTTTCCCAAACTTAGAGGCTCATGGAATTCTTGCTCCAGGATGCCCTGCAAACCAGGCTTGCCCTGCCCAAGCTTTAGGGAAACATATTTGGTGTCATTTCAGGAAGTGGGCCCCAGTGGGAATGAGATAGACAAGGGTTGCTCTCTGCTAAGGAAGGCCGAAGACCTGCAGGGGCCATCTTTAGAGACCCCGGGCATCTAGAAGCACTGGCAAGCTTCCTGCTGCCTCGCATAGCCACAGTGATGGCAGCTATAGTCTAAGTCACTTTCCATAGATCTGAAATCCAGAACACTCTGGAAGCCTCCGGCACCTTTTTTTAGGTTTGTGAAAAATTCACTAGATAACAAAACCTGTCCTGAGCTGATGTGAGCTATTTATAAGCTTTATTTATCCCCCTTAATGTGAATATTCATGTTTCACTGCAGAAATATTAATGTGTTTAATTATGGGGTGCCGCCCCCAGCCCCTGCTGGGGGTGTTATGTAATCAACAGTGTTCGTACATGTTTCCTTCCTAGAAGATGAAGTCAGAATCTAGGTTTCTAAACACATTGGGCTCCCCAGGGAGTTCAGTGAGGGGCTCTGTCCCTGCAGGGGTGTGAAGCTGTCACTGTGCTCCCTCATCCTGTCTGATCTGTGACCTGACCGCATGTGTGTCTTCTCACTAGTGCCACAGTGACGCTGTGAGTGAGGACAGCTGTCACCTGTCGTTCTCAGATGAGGAAAGTGAGGCCAGGAAAGGATAAGGAGCTCTCCAGAACCTTAGACTTCACACGCATGCTCACACACACACACACACAAAACATATACACACAACACACATACAAATACACACATGCACATACACACATACACAATATACACAAGCACACACACATGCACAACATATACACACAACACACACATACACATGAACATACACACACATACAAACAACACACACAGCACACACATACACAACATACACACGACACACACATACACAGCATACACATACATATACAACACACACATACACACACGCACATACACACACGCACAAACACAACACACACACATACACACACAACACATACCAGTGTCCTTCCCAAGACACAACAGCTTTGTGCAGGCCTGCGTCTGTGGCTCTTCAGAAGCCCCCACCTGAAAACGCTGCATGTCTACAAGTGAACCTCCCTGGCCCCTCACTTGGGTGTTCTGGGAGCCACCTGGTGGGCTGTGTATACAGTGTTCCACCTGCACACGTTCACACATGCATCTACACTCCCCCACACACCCTCATGCACTTGTCTGTGTTCTCACACATCCATTCTCAGTCTCCCACCGGGGCACACTTGCTCCTGTGCATCCTCACACACTCAACTGCACATGCTCTCACGCTCACACTGGCTTAAGCTCACCCTGAACACTCGTTTTCACTCATTCTCCTGCTTTCACTCCCACTTGTACACCCCAGTCTTGCACACTTACCCATTCTCATGCTTGCAGTGAATTCACATGCTCGCTCCAACACACTTGCTTTCACATTCTCACTCCCAGAATCACTGACTACCAAGCCCGTGAAGTGTGGATCTTGCAAGTAGCTCATCTCTAAAACAGGGAAATCATTTCTGCCTAACAGTAGCTACCTTTAGGGGACACTGTGCCAAGCATTTAAAGTTCAGCATCTCCTTCATTCCTCATAGGGAACGTGAATGTGGTCACTATCATCCCCATTTTACAGATAAGAAAATTGAGGCTTAGAGATGCTGAGAACCTGCCCAAAGTCTAGAATCTAGGTCTGAGACTGGAACTTCTGCTTACTGATTCTAAACCTCAGGCTTATAATCACCGCTCCACACTGTCTTCCCCCAGCCTGAGGCTCTCTCCTGGGGCCAGCCAGAGTCAAGTTCACAACTGGAAGCAGAAAGGAACCTGGTCTGCAGAGGGCCTCCGTGCATCTAACCACCTGACCCCTGGCCCCCGCCAGGAGACGGAACCAGAGATTCCTGGTCCCCTGCCCACTGTCCACCCACCACTCTTTCTTCCTCTCTCCAGGTGTGGCCACATACACAGACAAGTTGTTCAAGTTCCGTAATAACCGGTGGGAGGACGTCCTAAGTGACGACGTCAATGTGGCCCGTGGAGTGGCCAGCCTCTTTGCCGGACGCTCGGTGGCCTGTGTGGACAGGACGGTGAGTGCAGGGGCACATGAGGGCCTGGGAGGAAGCAGAGGAAACCCTGGATGTGAGAGCCAGGAGAGGACTCATCAGGTAGACGCCGCCCCCACCCCCGGAATAGTGACAGCCACCTTGAGGACAGAGCCCAGGGCTGTACCACCTTGGTAGCTGCCAATGTCCCACACAGTGGAAGCAAATTACTAGGAGCCCAGGCTTGCAGGGCGAGTGAAAATATATCTTTCACATCCTCCTCTTGTGCAACCCTCCCAGTGACCCGTGTGCAAGCAACATGGGGCAGCATCATCATGAATATTGGATATTTAGGGGAAGGCTGAGGCTCAGCTTGGAGCAACGGCTTAGCTGCGGACCCAGAATAGATCAGTGACATTTCTAGGACATGGAACAAGGTCCAGTACTAAATGGGGTGCTCACTCATTCATTCATCTAGCGTGAAATGCCTCCGTGAGGCAGGCCCTGAGTCGCGTGACCTCCTGGACATATTTATGGAATGTTGAAGGTGTGACAGGCGAGTGCAGAAGTGGTCAAGGGAGGGTTACCTGAACGTTCTAGAACCGTAGTTCAACCAGTGGCTCCACCAACACCTTCCTCGTACATCCTACCCAGAGGTGTCCAGCCCCAAACGTGGGGAGGCTTGGCTGAGTAGAAGTCGGGAGAGGAGCAGCCTGCTGTGACCTGACCTAGAGCTCTAAGTCCCTGTGAGACGGAGACTTCTGAGGAAGGGATTTGTCCCTCCTGTCACCTGCTTCCCTGCCACCTACCTGCTTGGCTCTGTAACAGCAATCACCAGAGTCCCAGCTGCTTCCCTGTTCCACAGAGCATCTTTGGCCCCAGTTCTGGGGCTGAAGGGGTGGCTTCCAACTTCAGATTGAGATGGCACAGAGGCTTTGGGGATTCAGTGTGAATGTTCGCAGCAGGGGCCTCCAGGCCTTGGGAGAAGGCAGGTGCCAGGTATAAATATTTATTTCTTAACAAGCTGGGCTGTGAAGCCACATTTAGCCCTGACCTGAATCCATGCCACCTGGACTCTTGCCTGGTGGGAGGGAACAATGAGGCGGGTCTGAACAGCCCTGAGAGCATGCAGGACCGTGAGTGTCAGGTCTGGTCACAGCCGGGGATCTTGTCTACACACCTCCTGCTTCCCACCTCCCTGGTCAGGACTAAGCCTCCCACACTGGCCTGAGTAGGAAGTTCCCCCAGAACTGGAGGGAGGAGCTGGAGGTCAATCACAGAGCTGCTGTCTATGTCCCAGCAAGGTCATCCACACAATGGCATTTAACCACAGGACAAAAGCGCTGTGTGGGAGGCAAAGGGAAAGGGGCCAGCACCTCAGCACAGTGGGTGATGTTCAGAAGCTGCCTGCTCCCCACCCGGCCTCACTCCATCCTCCCAGGCCTTGGAGAACTGGACAAAAAGTCTTTCAGTGGGGCACCACCAGGGGAGGGGTGCTTTCTGAGTCCAGCTACCACCTTGGCCATTCCTGGGGCCTAAGAATTGTGAGGAGCGAGCTGAGAGAGGTCAAGGCCGGGGTGAAAACTAGAAGACAGGAATGCAGCGTGGCATAGAAAACACAAGAGCAATGGCAAAGGACAAAAGACAAAAGCAGCTCACGCTCGGGCAACTAACCATGCATGGAGTCCCATACACCGGACTCTTCGTCCAGAATCTTTACAATAAGCCCACGAGGTACAAGCTACCATTATCACCTTCTACAGATATGGAAATGAAGGCTTAGAGCAATTAAATAACTTGACCTTGGTCACACAATAAATGGCAAGAACAACTGGGAATTGAACTCTGCCTGCCTGGCAACAAACAGTACACACCTCTTCATCCCTCGGCTTCCCTGGCTCTGGGTACAGTGATAATAGACAGTAACCACAGGCTTTCGGAAGCTCCGCTTGGCCCCACAGCCCGCACCTAGGGGTGTTTGGTCTTGCGGGTCAGTGGTTCTGAAAGTGTGGTCCCCAGACTATTGTTGGCATACCCACTGTTAGAAGGAAGGTTCAGAGATGATTTGGCAGGTAAGAGTGCTTGCTACCCAAGCATTAGAACCCGAGTTCAAATCCCCTGAAGCCATGTAAAAACCCAGGCATGGTTCTGCAAGCACTTGTAATCTTGGCACTGTGGGGTTAGAAACAGGCTCTGCAGGACTTGCCGGCCACCTACCTAGCTCCTGTCTCAGGAGAATATGGTGGGCAGTGATAGAACAGGACACATGACTTCCTCCTCTGGACTCTGCGTACACTGGCATAAACAGACCCTGCCTGCTCTATCCTCCAGACCACCTCAGTCAGCAATGCTGGGGGTAAGGTCCAGAGGGACCTACAGGAGGTTGTGATGTGTACTGAGGTGAATATGTCACTGGCCCAGCCACACACCCCTTACCCATGCTAGTTCCAAACCTGGAGCACAATCCTGCCCTTTAGCCCCAGCTGCCTCACCGCACACACTCACCTTCCTGGATGGAGCTCGATGCTGATCTCTTACAAGAAGCGTCCCCTGGTCAATAATGGTTATGCCTCATGTTTATATAGCATTTTTATCTTCTCAAAGACGTTGTCTCATTTCATCTTCTCAACCACCCTGCCAGGAAGCAGGGGGAGTCTGATCCCCATTTAGCACACGCAAGAGGCAGCCTACAGCCCTTGATGGATGTGCCCAAGACTGAAGAGTCATCCAGGGCCTGAGGCTAGACCAGACTTGGCTAATAGCCTCTGACTGTGTTTTAGAGTTGGGAGTCACTAGTCAGCAGCAGCAACATAGCCTGGGAATCTTTCTCTTGCCCTTTTCCTGGTAGTTTTGGGCTTTGAACTGAGGGCCTTACTCATGCTAGACAACCGCTGGACCACTGAGCAACAGCCTCTGCATCACCTGGAAGTCTGTTAGACATGCACATCCTCCAGGTTCATGCCATACATCTTGAGTCAGAATCTCCGGGAATGGGACCCAGAGTCTGTGGCAACAAACTTTCCAGGTGATTCCAATGTTAGTTCTGGATCCAGCATCCATAAATACTTACTGTGTCCTGTGTAGACCCAGCAACCAGAAACACCTGTGCCCTGGTGTGGACCCCAGCATCCAGAAACACCTCCTGTGCCCTGCACTAGACCCAGCATCCAGAAACACCTCCTGTGCCCTGTGTAGACCCAGCATCCAGAAACACCTCCCATGCCTGTTGTCATCTCACCCTCTTAGAATTACTGTGATCAGGCTCGCGTGTGAATTTCCACAATCGTCTACACCTATAACACACCTATCTATGTTTTACCGCCCAGATAAATTGAAGTAAGGATCTAGGTATAACTGAATTTTATAAGTCTTCTAATTTGTAGCAGAGTGCATTTGAGCCCATGTGGGCTTAATTGCCCATTTGTCGATGAGCGTGCTAGCAGCTGGTGGGGTCAGGAATGGTTCACCATGGTGCACTTTTCCGTTTGGCCCTTTTCTTTCTCACTTCGTCCAGGCCCTGCACAAACACATATAGAGCTCCTGGTATGGAACCTTTCAAAGGTTCCCCTGTCGAGACGCCAGTGGATTGTAAAGCACCCCACACTTCACTTTTGCCTAAGTGTCCTATGGGGGTCTTACTGAAATACAGGTTCTTGTTAAACAGGTCTGAGGTAGACCCTGAGGTTCCACAGTTCTGACACTGGCTCCCAAACAGCACTGAAAATCTTTTCTAAAGGTCCCTTAGTGACGCTCCCACATCCAGACTGCGAACCCCTCTTCTGAGTGGCCAGGAAACCCTATGCCTGTGTCTGCCATGTGCTTGTGTGCTTTTGACACCTCTGTGTCTCCTGGAGACTCTAAGCTCCTTCCACGTCCTCACCCACCAAGTCACCCATGCTTGAGTGTCTCTGGATCAGCTTCCCCACCACCAAAGAAAATTGTCCAAAAGTAGGTGTGAAGTGAGGGATCAGGATGGTCCTGGTCACGACGCCTCGGGATAGGAGAATAAACAAGCAGAGGTCAATAGGATGGCAGCATCAGCTGGTCACCTCAGGCTCCGCTGCTTCCCTTTTCTCTCTGACTGGCCGCCCACTAGACTCTAAGCCACCTAAGGACAGGGACAGGAAGCTCAGAATTTATCAAAGAACACTTGGTAAACAGTGAGAGCTTGAGGAATAACTTCCGGAGGGAGGTGATGAAAAAAAAGATAATATGGAGGCTGGGGACAGATTTGGAAACTGTGTGTATCTCCTGGGAAGGAGGAGACATCCACCAGAGAAATAACGCCATTATAATAACGGGCGAAAAAAGAATCTTTTATCAGCAGGGTTTGGACTACTGAAGAGAATGGCTGCTGAGGGAGAAGCCAGTGCCCGGGGCTTCTCTGAGATACAAAGAAAAAGAAAGGGGGTAGTATTATAAAGGCCGAACCAGTGAACTATCTCTTCCTAGAAATACGGGGAGACAGGAATGGAAGGAGGATGGAAGACCTCATGGATCTGCACCTTTCCTGCAAGGAGGAGAAGGTGCAGGCTCAGGAATTTGCTTGTCATCTCGGCTGGAGTGGGCTTGAATGGGAGCAAGAGAGACGGAGAATAATGGGAACTGGTAGATCAATCAATCAGCAAATATTTATTGAGCAGCTACCCTGGCTGGCAGCTGGAGCGAGCTCAGCTGGAGGGAGGCACATTAGAAAATTGTCTATAAAAAGGTGGTTGTGGGGGAGAGGGAGAGATGTGTTCTTCTGGAACAGGATAGAACAAGCAAGGCTGCTTTGTTGTCTGGCTCGGGAAGTGGGCACCAATTCACATCACAGCCTTTGTCATGAACACCTCTTGGGGTTGTAGCCCACACAGACTTCAACCCACTGACAAAGCTATGATCCCTAGGGCAGGGACAACTGGCGGGGAAGTCAGGACTAAGATGGGGCTTCTCACCCTCCTCCCTTCCATTCCTCCTCAGGGCTCCGGACGATACTCTATCTATATCGCTAACTATGCCTATGGTGATGTGGGGCCTGATGCGCTCATTGAAATGGACCCTGAGGCCAGTGACCTGTCCCGGGGAATCCTGGCACTCAGGGACGTGGCTGCTGAGGCAGGGGTCAGCAAGTACACAGGTATGCAGACTTTATGGATGTTGTGGAGTGGAGGGGCTGGGGCTGGGATCCAGGGCCCTGCAGAACTGTGTCTAATTTATCAGCAACCAGGACAGAGGTTTATAATCACTGAGCGGGGTGAAGCCGTCATCCCCTCCCACCACATATACTGCTCCTCCAGGGGGAGGTGAGATGCCTGACAAGTGTGAACTTGGGAGGCTGGGGGGCACCGTACAACAGGCAGAGGGGCTTGCCAACAACTGAAAAGAAAAGAACACCATGCCATCCTGTCCCAGGAACCTCTTGCCCCCTCCCCTGCTCTAACCCCAGTGATGAGAGAGCAGATTGCGTTGGAGAAAACTGACAGATCACAAGAACCGAGATTTAAAGCTTTCTTTATTGCCCAACAGCAGATGAAATTATTTACTTACACATAAGCGGCCAGGAATTGAGCACTAAGTCCCTAAGCTTCGGCTGGGTCCCGTCTCGGATAACTGAGTTCAAAGAATTGTGTTCTTGTTCCAAACCCTCTCCAGCACTTTTTATGGAAGGTGCGCTCCCCCCCTCCAGTTTCTGGATGGGGGCTATTGTCAGAGCTTCTGACAGGAGCTCTTTCTAGGGAAGGCTGTTTTTCTAATTCCAGCAGGGCTGCTGACTAAACTCTGATAATCTGCCAATAGGCTGTTGATGGCAGAGCCATCCAGTTCCTGTTTTCAGTGCCAAAAAATCAGGAAGCCAGGGCTGTGCATAACAACTCACCCTCCTTCACACCCGCCCTGCAGTTGGGTGTAGAAATTCTCCTGTTAGCTAGCCTTCCCTATACATCTGCTCCAAGTTATACTACAGACACCACCCAAGCTGCAGCCAGGCTCAGCTGGAAGTGTGGAGATGGAAAGTGGGCATGGGGCATTGTGTGAGCATCACCCTTCCTCTAGACACTTGGCTGATAGCAGATCTCAAAGCTCCACCTAGGAAAGGTTATCCTGACCTGCTAGGAGTTGATGGTGCCCTTACCCAGCCAACTTGCCACCTCTGTGAAAGACAGAGATTAATACTGATCTATCTGACAAAGTTCGTGGGGACAGATGACTAGACAATAAAGTAGTTTGCGTGGCTCAAGCCCCATCAAAGTGCCTGAGAGCCCTGGGCATGAACACGCCTCGGAAAGGCTGAGTGTCAGTAATAAACCATGTTTCCCTGGGAAGGAGAATAAACATGAGGCGCTTCCGCCTAGATTGGTACAGTCAATTTTTCTGAGGAAGCTCCCAGTTCTGTGTACTGGGCTGGCTTGGCAATTAAGTGCCTTGATCTTGCAGGAGAGGGAGGGGTGTGGGCTGGGGGATGAAACACTTGAAAATGATGAGACGGAAGGGAGGCAAGGACTGGGAGAGTGCATTCCACACAGAATGGAAGAATTCAGGAGGCTGGAGCATGAAGGGGCATTGTTCATGCTGCCTGGGCTGGCACAGAACCCAGGAGGGAGAAGGGGGGGCCAAGCAAAGACAGCTGAGGAACAGAGATGCAATGAGAGCCCCAGCCAACTGTGCCGGCCATGCTGGAAGGATAGGGCAACCCAAGGCATGGGCAGCAGCTTCTGTGGAGGCATGGAGGAGGCCAGGGCAGCTGGCATGCCCAGAGGACACATAAGAGCAGTTCTACAGACTTCCAGAAAGCCATTTGGCTGGCAAGAACCAATTTGGCCCACCAAGTTACTGTTCTGTCTGCCCGCCTTCCTCAGCCCCCCAACACTATCCTTCAACCCCCACTTGTCACTCGGTTAATGACACATGGACATCTGGCTGGAAAATGGCCCCTGAGTGCTCCCTTGAGCCTTAAGAATGAACCCCAAATGTAAGGGCTACTATGCTGAGCCCAGCCCAATGGCTGAGACTCTGGGCAGGTGGCCAGTGCTCATCGCCAGAACAGTGGAAGGGGTCTGAGAAGCCGGGAGGAATCAGCGAGGCCTAAGCAGGCTGGAGAGAAGCAAGCAGGGGCCGGATGTGCTTCAGGGATCCGGGGCCTCTGCAGACAAGCCACACAACCCCCATTTTCTGAAGCAATTATGTGGCCTGGGAGCTCCTCCCATTTGTCAAGGGATCAAACTAGGTCCAAAGAGCAGAAAGGACTCACCCAAGGACACTTAGGAGATTTATAGAAAAACAGTACTTGAAGCCCTATCTCCTGATGCTCAAACCAGCCACAAGCAGCTGGCCTTTTTAATGACCTCCAACTTGAGCATCCTGCTCCAAGCTGGTAAAGGGAAGGCCCCTCACCCACTGGGCATGCATTGGCAGACAGGCCCTGAACTGTGTACCCAGGTTGTTAGGCTGAAGCAGCTGTCTGGCCTGGGGTGCTCAGGACAGCAGGCTGTAGTGACGGGGGCCAATGGCACACAAACCATGCACAGGTTGTTATGCTGTGCAGGAGGGGGAGGGGAGCTCTCTCCAGACACCATTGATTCTGGCCTCCACTGCCACTCTGCTGGGTCACAGTGCCATCTAGCGGCTGAAATGCCTGCTCTCAGGGGACCGAGGGCCCCTGGAGGGCATCTGAACTGAGTGATAGCAGTAGAGAGCCTGCTGTCCCTTTGTGACTCTGAACACTCCAAGCCCCAACCTCTCCAACCACCAGAGACCTCTTGGATCCAGAAAGTGATGGGAGCTGAGGTGTGTGGGAACCCTGAGAAGTGGCTTCCATCCTGCAGAGGGCTTGGCATAGGAGAGAGGGAGAAGTAACAAAGTCCCAGGGTATGTCTCCAGGCACCTTGACCCAGCCAACTAGCAGAGAGGCTAAAGGGAGCAGGCTGCCATTTGCAGATCCCACCTGTGCCATCCTGCCTGCCTATGGAGCCATAGGAAACCATGACCTCTCCCAACACAGATTCCACCTTCACTGTGTTTTGGAGAATGAAAAAATGAGGGGAATGCCTGCAGGCATATCACACAGCCCCACACCTGCCCTGTGGCTCTGACAGAGTGGCCCCAGGGTCCTCTGCTGGCCATCTCCTGGGTGTCTCAAACTAAACTCAGGAATGGAGCTGAGAGAGCCAGCCTCTCTCATGGAGGCTGAAAGCTGTGTCCTCAGGTCTGGATACCACATAGGCATCTTCACCCCCTCCCCAAATGGAATCCAGCTTTCCGTCCCCCTTTCCTCTGCACACAGGCTCACCCAGGCCCTACCCTTCCTCCAGGACCTCTGCATTCAGGCCTCACCCTTTGAGGGAGCATCTGCCTAGGCTGCAAGGTGGTGATTAAAGAAGCCTTAAAGGAAATTTGGAAAGAAAATGAAGGGGGATTTATGATGTTGGGTGGAGAGTTCTGCCGTTGGCTGGGAGCAGTGTGGAACAAAGCAGAGGGCAGATCTGATTTATAGGAAGTCATTATTGGAGGAGACAGAGAGGCCCAAAGCCCAGCTGAGCCCTTCTGGCAGATTCCCATCAGTAGCATGACTGCTGCCTCCGGGTGGGGGCTGAGGACCCTCCCTGGGTCCCAGGTGGGTGGCAGCCCTTCCAGCAGTAGCTCAGCCAGATCTAGCAGCTAGGACCAGGCAAGGCTAGAGTGACGGCCAGGTCTAGGAGCTCCAGAGGGGTCCCCAGAGGAGTTCCCAAAGTTCAGGGTACAGGAGGACTATTCCCAGGGTGTCAGGTGCATTTGATGGAGGTCAGAGAGGTCTGTCCTTGTTTTGAAGTGAACAGATGTGTGATAGACTAAAACTTTAATTTTTACACACATTTTACTCAGCTGTCTCAAGAGACAGCTACACCCGGCTACACCCCCCGAGGTGCCAGTACAATCCCCTCTCTGTTGAAAGGGGGCCTGAGAAGTATCAGAATCAAGATAAGGAGATAGCATAAGGGTTTGAGTTGGAACCCTGACACTAGTCAGCTGTGACTGCTCTTCTGTAAGCCTCAGTTTCCTCACCTGGAAAATGGAGGGAATTGGGGACATTGAAGAGGTATTAGCTAAAATAAACATTTTCATCCCATTGGACAAGTGCACTCAAGAATTCTACTGTACACTATGGTGACCATGGTTAATAACAATACATTGTAAACCTGCACGACACCAAGACGATAGATTCTAAAGGTTCACAGAATTAAAAACTAAATATGCGAGATGATGCATATGTTAATTAGCTCATTTTAGTGACTGCATAGCATATAAATTCTTCAAAACACGTTGTATGTGATAAACATATGCAATTCATTATTTCTCAGTTGAGAAAGTGGTGGTGAGGAGACACACCTCCAGGTGTCATGAAACTTAACGCAAGATGTGTATGCCCCTACCCAGCACACAGGTCAGAGCCACTGACTCTTCCTTCCAGTCCTTTACCCACGCTGGCCTCACGCAGCTTCTGCTTGGCCCCTCGATGCTGGGTGGACACAGGAAGAAAGGTCCTTCCTACAGCCTCTGGTGGCCCATTTGGAAACCTTCAGAGACCTGAGCTGAGTGAGTGTCCTTGTCCCACAGTACCAGCTCCCACAGTCTCACACTCCAGCCTTGTCTGGCATCAGCAGGCTCACCCCACACCGACACAGCATTAACACCTCCATTTGGAATAAACTTAAAAAGGGGGACCCCATTACCATCCTACCTGTTGCCTTCTTCTCCAGCTCACACCTTTCATCCCTCTGCCTCACACATTTTTCCAACATCTTAGACCAACTCTTATGATATCTTGGATGTTCTTGGCAGCCTATGGGCCTTGGTGTCCATGAGAACACTACAAAGAGATTCTAGTAGGGAAATATCACGGGTCCATACCCTTCCAATGAGGAGCCTCTGAGCCTCCACTGCAGTGGGATATGGGACAGAAAACTGCTTCCAACATGTTTATCCTTTGGTCCCGTTTGGAGGATGCATTTATTGAAAAGTAAAAACTTAAGAGTCTTCTCATTGCTCCCATCCCTGCATTTTGCAATGCCAGGGACTGGTACCTAGAGGTCTCCTTCCAAAGTTCCTGAAGCCAGAGAGAGACAATGGCCTAGGAAAGAACTCAAAGGCCCTTCCTCAGAAACTGGATCCCAGTCTGCTGCTTCATCCCTTGGTCAGCAGTCCATAGTTGGAGAGTTCGGAGTGTGTGATCCATCCATAGCCTCTGCCCTTCCCTCTCCATCCAGTCCCTGAGAGCTGGGAGGTGGAGCCCTGTGCAGAACCACACTGGAGACTGCACTGCCCAAGTGCCAGGGGTTAGAGGTCTGGAGGAGCAGGTATTGGGAATAGCCAAGGCTTTCCCATACGGATTAGGTCCAATGAGCAAACAAGGAAGCCTGAAATGTGGCAAGGGGAAGTGGAGACCTCAGAGGGCCATTAACCCTGGAACTCCCAACCTCTCTGACAGACTCTTCAGAGTGGCGCATGTCCTTGGGAAAGAAGGGGAGGTGGAATCATTCAAAGCCCCACAGCATAACAAAGGGGCCTTTGAAGCTTGAAGTGCTGGGCAAAAATAAAGTGATATTAGTTAGTCAGCAGGTGGTAAATAGTCCCAGCTAATGACTATGTAGCACCTGACATTTTCCAAGATACCTTCCAAAATTCATCCCACTTAATATTTATGACACCCCAGAGAAGGAGCTATTATTATTACCAGTTTATTTCATAGATGAGAAAACAGAAGCTGGGAAAGGTTAAGTGATACGCCCAAGGTCACATAGCTCAACCTTGGGCTTGGCAGAACACCGGTGCTGAGGGCTGGCATTTCATCACTACAGGCGCATCTGGGGGACCTTGTGTCTGGGAGAGAGGGTGCTGGCTTCACACAGTGAAGAAGTCATTGACAAGGGTGGAGTTGACTCCATCATGATGTTGCTCTCCAAGACTAAACAAAGATGTCCCTAGCCGCTGTCTGGGTAGCCCTGTATGGTATGGTTTATGCTAAACCTTGGGAGAGAGGGGAGGGTGGGTGTCACAAAGCAGGAAGAAAAGGAGAAACACATCCTGGGAGACCTGCTGCTGCCTTTGCCACTGATCCCCAGAGAGGAGGCACGGACTACAGAGGAGGCATGGAAGGGCAGGTTTCCGCTGGTTTCGAGAGTTTCCCTTGTGGCATCAGCGAGGGGTGCAGCACCTGGCTGCCCTGTCTTAGACCCCAGTTTGGACCCTATCCTAAGACTTCTAGAGATGAGCCCCAAATGGCTGGCTCCCTAAACTGTGGACTCACCTACTCCCCAACTGTGTGACCAACTTGCCAAGAAGGAGTTGTGGGTAACATCTCTGTTATGGTCCGGTTGCTATGGCAATAAATTGCTGCTAATTAGTAGTGTGGTTACCATGGCAATTTTCTAGTAATTACAGGTTACAAATGGTGCAAGGCTTCAACCCAACCCAATTAGTTAATTAGAAAGATTTAGAAATTTGTCCAAAAGGGAAATAACCTGCTTTGTAGAAAATGAAGGGAATGTGTCACAGCTTGGGAGCCAGAGGCAGAGAGGAAATTGGAAGACGCCACAGAGAGAGAAGGACTGAGCTGCATGGTGGAAAGTCCTGAGTCCCACCTGGAATTTCCCAGAAGCCCTTCCCTGGGCTGGATCTGGCGGTGACCGGGGCAGGGACAGCCACTTCCAGCGCCTCATTTTAGCCAGCAGAGGGGATGACTAGGTCATGTCTCAGCATCCACCCTACTGGCTATGGAAAGTGACCAGGAAGTCACCACCCTCCTCCATGGCCTTCATGCTGTGTGATCCTGGGAGGAGGATCACCAGGAGTGATGGGGATTTCGTTGCTCATTTTTACAAGACTGGACTCTTCCTTTGAGATGTAATCTGATTACCTGGGAAGAAAAATTCCAGGACGCAAAAGCCCAACAGGTGTTAGCAGAATAACAAAAGAGATAAAGACACTATGGAGCCCTGCCCAGCTTTGTCCTAGAACAAAGCTCCATACTTTGTCAGGGAGCATCCCAGGATGAAGGACCACAGGAGCCTGAGACCCCCTCTTCTCAGATGAGCTCAGTCACTTCACAAACCCCTGGATCCATCCAGAGGTGGGTGGCCAAGGGCCTGGCCATTATCACATGGCTCTGCCAAAGTTGGCATTTACTTAAAAATTCCAGCTCCAGTTTTCTCTCGTCATGATAGCCAGTTCCTTGGAGCAATATGTCTTGTCCTTTAGTGGTCATACAAACCACACGGTGCTCTTGTCAGCATGCAGGACTCAGCGGGGCCTGAGATTTTGCACTTCTGAGAAGCCCAACTGCCGGTCCACAGGCCTGGTTGCACAGCAAGACTGTAAGTTTCACAAAGCCTCTATCTCTCTTGCCTCACGTTTTCAAAATAAACTTCCAAAAACTCCTTATTTATCATACACACCATGATGTTCTGAAATATATATGCCCTGTGCAATAGCTGACCTGGACTAAGACACATTTACTTTCTCTTTGTGGCGAGGTCACTTAAAACCCGCCATCTTGACCAGCAAGAGCAGCAAGTGGCTACTAACGGTACACACTGCACCATGTCGTACAGTAGCCTCTCTCTCGGACTTAGCCCCCTGCTCAACCCTTCCCTTTTGCCATTGTGGGCCCTTCGCCATCTTCCCCCTTCACCCAGACCTCTGCAACCTCACTCAATGCCCCTGCTTCTGTAGCTTGACTCTCTAGACTCTACAGCTTAGGGAAACGCTGCTTCTGTGTCTCAGTTTGTCCTCCAGGCTCATCTATGTGGCCACAAATGAGAAGATTTTCTTCTTTTGTAAGGCCGGGTAGCATTTCTTCATGAGGTCCTACCATGCCTTCTTTATTTGGTCTTCTGAAGGACGCTTAGAGTGGCTTCACATTGGCACCATGAATAGTCCTGGAGTGGACATGGGAGTGCAGAAATACCAGACCTACTGACTTCATTTCCCTTGAAGGGTGTACGCCCAGCCACAAAATTGCTGGGTCATATGGTAGTTGTATTTCTTTTTTATTTTTCTGAGGGTATGCCATACTGCTTTGGAGTTGTACTAATTTATATTTCCCCCAAGAGAGTACAGGGATTTATTTTCCCTCCCTCCTGTTGGACACTTTTGATCCATCATTATTTCTCACTTGTTTGATTTTTTTTTTTAGATTTATTTATTTATCATGTATATAATGTTCTGCCTGTATGTATGCTTGCTGGCCAGAAGAGGGCACCAGATCTCATTACAGATGGTTGTGAGCCACCATGTGGTTGCTGGGAATTGAACTCAGGACCTCTGGAAGAGCAGTCAGTGCTCTTAACCTCTGAGCCATCTCTCCAGCCCCTTGTTTGATTTTTATAAAGACTGAAAAGGGCAACTCAGAAAATTCCCATTTAACGGAAGAAGAAACTGACATTCAATGGGTAACAAGTTGTCTATAGTCAGCATCTTGTAAGAATCTGCACCCACTCCTTGTAGGGCTATAGTTTTCCAGCATCCAGGGGCCGTGGCTGATAAGGCTTCCCAGGCGCGGAGGGTTTTCCCGGGAGCAGGTGAGGATCGGCAAACAAAGGCTCTAGTTGAAGCCCTCTGGTTTGGGTTACTTTGTTCAGGATGCATTAAGGTTGGACTTCTTCATATCGGGAGCTCAAAATTGATATAGTCCTCAGAGCCTAATGTAGAGCTGGCTTCATCTGTGTCTTTTTAAAACAATGCAAGCCAGGTGGTGGTAGCACACACCTTCAATCCAAGCACTTGGGAGGCAGAGCCAGGAGGATCTCTGTGAGTTCAAGGCCAGCCTGGTCTACAGAGCAAGTTCCAGGACAGCCAGGGCTACACAGAGAAACCCTGTCTCAAAAAACAAACAACAACAACAAATATAAATATATATATATACACTCTATTGTGTGTGTGTGTGTGTGTGTATATATAGTGTGTATGTGTGTGTGTGTATATATATAGTGTGTATGTGTGTGTGTGTGTATATATATATATATATATATAGATATAGATTCCATTGGATAGTCTCCTCTCAAACTGCAAAAGCAAGACTTGCCTCAAGCCACACAATGGCGACTCAGTCAAAGAAAAGGCCAGTTACCATCTCTCTCCTTTCCCTGGTCGGTCCTGATGCAGCTCGTCAGTGTGTGGCCTTCTCCACTTTTCTTCAAATTCTAACTAGCTTAGACACACATATATTCTGAAATACCAAGAATTTCCCACCTTTTTTAATAAATGTAAGATCACACAATACTGTTACTTGCCAAGATACTTTTTTTAACAGTCGCAGGCACTCCTCCAAGTCAATGCGTATGGATCTACACAGTCCTTTCAGTAGCTGCAGAATGATCCACCATATGGATGCACCGTAATCCATTCAGCCAGTTCACTACCAGTGAGCAAAACTGCTTAGTGTATCAGCCAAAGCCAAATAAGCATCTTTGGGCCTACAGCTGGGACCCACAGCCTGTTGGAGCCTGCAGACAGGGCTGACTTCTTCAGATTCCTAACTCAAGAACACACACATAGGTTTTGACGGGATTAGTTGGGACTGAGGCACTGCTGAGGGTCCTATGACATAAGAGTGCTCACAGGGGCAGAACTGGGTTTAGATGTGTTGTGATTCGGCTGGTATGTGTGGTGACCACACCCTGCGTTCCTGGGACATGGAATGAAGCTTTTGGCCCAGAGTGATCCCACCCAGCTCCTCTCCGGCCTTGGTGCCATCAGAGTTAGGGAGATTGGGAGCCGAGGTCTGTCCAGCTCAGGGAAGCGTCCTAAAGTTCAGATCCCTCGGCTTTTCCGATTGTTTCATTAAAGCAGTTTATCTGGGTCCTCAGCAGTCCAGTCCTCCAGGCGGCAGGGCAGGGCTGGGCTGGGCGATCCGCACTCACTGTGGGCGCATCTCCTCTCCTAGCGGGCCGGGGTGTCAGCGTGGGCCCCATTCTCAGCAACAGCGCCTCAGATATCTTCTGTGACAACGAGAACGGACCCAACTTCCTCTTCCACAACCAAGGCAACGGCACCTTTGTGGATGCTGCAGCTGGTGCTGGTGAGTAAGGGCGGACCTCTCCTGGGCACCAGAGGTCCCTGGGCCTAGGGGACTGTGGGTTTCTCTGCCACCCTCAAGCCACAGGGGTGTTTGCTGATGGAGCAGGAAGGCTCCTGCCCCTGGCAGGCCCAGCCTGTGCCCACAGATGGCACTGGCCTATGAACCTCTGAGTCTGCTGTGTTTCCCAGCACAATTCTTGAAGCTTTTCCTCCCCAACTTGGCCTCTTCCCATTTATCTTCCTTTTTTTTAACATTTTATGTAACTGTGTGTACATGTGTGGATGTGTGTGTGCTAAGGCACTCAATTAGAGGTCTGATGACAACTTACAAAAGCCATTCTTCTACCATGTGGTTCTTGGGGCTTGAACTCAGGTCAACAGTCTTGGCTGTAGGCACCTTTGCCTACTCCCTCTTTTATCATAAACATTCAGTTTAATCCAACCAACAATTTCTTCTTTTTAAATTCTTCTCTCATATTATACATCCCAAATGCAGTTTCCCCTCCCTCCATTCCTCCCATTCCACGCACACACACACACACCTCCCCTCTCCCCCAGATCCACTACCCCTCTATTTCCCGTCAGAAAAGAGCAGGCCTCCCAGGGATATTACTCAAACACAGCATAACAAGTTACAATAAGTCTAGGCACAAACCTCATATCAGGGCTGTGTGAGGCAACCCAGATGACAAGGGGTCCCAGTGGCAGGAAGAGTCAGAGACACCCCTACTCCCACTGTTAGGAGTCCCACAAAACACCAAGCTAACATTCATAACATATTTCCAGAGGACCTAGGGTAGATCCATACAGGCTCAGTGATTGCCGCTTCAGTCTCTGTGAGCTCCTATTTGAGCCCTGCTTAGTCGGTTGTATGGGCTGTGTTCTCCTGATGTCCTTACCCCTCTGGCTCCTACAATTTTCCACCCACCTCTTCCACAGGATTCAACAAGCTCCAAGGGAAGGGACCCGATGGAGAGCTCCAATTTGGGATCTCTCTGAACCTAATGTTTGACTGTGGGTCTCTGAGTCTGCTTCCATCAGCTGCTAGAGAAAGCTTCTCTGATGACAGCTGGTCTAGGCACCAATCTATGAATATAACAGAATATCATTAGGAATCATTTTATTTATTTTTTCTACTCTAGATCTCTAGGCTGTCCAGCCTCCAATTCATGGTCATCCAGGCAGCCTTGGGAATGGGTTTGCTTTCATTGCATGGGCCGTAAGTTAGACCAATCATTGTTAAAATTAGTTTTGTTTTTTTTTTTCATTTTGTTTTGTTTGGTGGGGTGGTTGGTTGTCTTGTTTTATTTGTTATTGGTTCAGTTTGGTTTGGTTTTTTTTTTTCAAGACAGTGTTTCTCTGTGTAGCCCTAGCTGTCCTGGAACTCGGTCTGTAGTCCACGCTGGTCTCGAACTCAGAGAACTGCTTGTCTCTGCCCCTCAAGTGCTGGGATTAAAGGTGTACACTGCCAACCACCATGTCAAGAAGCTTTGCTAAGTGTCTGACTACTGCTGAGAGTTAGGAATGCTGGCGCGAGTAAGGCCAAGGCCACCCCACATTTAGAAAGGGGTTAAACAAACATCTACATGACCAGCTCTAATGAGGAGCAGGATAAAATGCAAACCAACCCATCATCACAGTTGCTGTCTCTGCTCCCTTCCTGCCTGTGGTTGTCACCCGTCAACCTCAGGACCTTTGCTTGTACCGTTCCTTTTGCAGACGGCCCTCCCTCTTCTCTGGGGAACTTCCATGTGCCCTTCAACATCCTGCCCAGAGTCACCTCTGAGAAGCATTTTCCTGGCTTCCTCCTCTGCTTCCACTCCCCCTGGCAGGTGCCTGTCTCTCAGGTTCCTGCATTGCCCTCGTGATTGGTCTGTGTGTTCTACAAGGACAGGGACCTTGTACTGTCCTCTCTTGGCACCCAGGTGATGACAGAATGAATGCTTTATGAAAAGATTGTGGATGTGGGGTGCCCTTCAGCCCCTCCCTCAGCCCTCCTTTCCTCCCATATTGAGAAAGAATGACAGTTGCGATGCACCTCTTCCTTGGAGCACAAGAAAGATGACTGAGGATCTGAACCCGTAGATCTTATGTCCCACCAGCTCTGCAGACGGCAGCATCTAAGCCCCAAGCATGAGCCCATCCCTTCTCTCTGATACAAGAGTGTCTCCCCATCCATCGTCCTGCTCAGGAGTCTCCACATCCCAGGTGGAACACCACCTACCACAGCTGGTTGCCTGTCATCCTGCACCCAAGCCCCAGTGTCTCTCCTTCCCTGGCATAATAGGGTGTGGTCCTCTGGCCTTCCCTCTGCACCCATCCCCTGCTTGAGTTGTACTTGGCAGCAGCCGATCTCGTGGCTGAGAAATCACAGAATGAAAGGAAGGAGGTAGCACCGAAAACTGAGAGCGTTTGATAAGGTGTTAAGGAGATGGAAGCAGAGGTGAGCGAACAAGTTGGAGTGGGAGAAGGTATCAGGCAGGAGGAGATGCGAGGTGCGAGGCCCGTAATTGAAAGTCAAAGTGATTGCAGGGGTTTAACAAGACATGTCAAGGGGGCATTCATCACCCAAACAGATGCTGCTGTGAAATGCAGCCTGGCACTGCTTAGTCCCGTGAAAAGGAACCAGCTCCTTGTCAAGGTGCCTCACAGATAGGAGAGAAATGGGCCAGCTCAGAAGGCCACCGACCCGACGCTTAGGAGAGGGAGTTTGCAGAGAATGTAATGGACTATTAGCCCTAGGGTTTGGGGACTGTCCCCAGTCCCTTTAACCCCACCCTCTCCAACTGAGTGGCTGCCTCCTCTCCCATCACTGCTCAGCCCTGGGGCTCCCCCGCCCCGTGATAACACCTTGCTTTCAAGGTTCCCAGAGCCCCCACCCCTGCCTTCTCCTGACTTCCATTCTCGGGGTCACCCTGTTTGCAGCAGTCTGGGGTCTGCCCACCACCTCTGTTCTATTGTTCTACTACCCTGTACCCAGGGCAACCTGCAGCTCTTTGTCCTTTGGAAATGTCATCTTTACTGAGCTCTGCACCTGGGCCAGGAGCGGGCAGATCTGCCTCTGCACCCAGGAAGAGGGGCCATGTCTCCAGGCTGTGCCTACTCCATTCTCCTAAGATGGGTTCCTCAGTGGATGGCAAAAGTGAGCGACCGGGCACCTCCCTTCCTGTTCTCGCAGGTCCTCTGTGGGTTCTCTGTCTGTCATGGTTGCTCTGTTTCCTCTGCTGTCACTAGCATCCCCAGTTTGCCTGCTGTCAAATTATTTATGTCTCTTCATTCATTCAGCAAGTACTTACTGAGTGCTGCCATGCAACCACAGGCACCGAGGTAGACCTGAGGCACACGGGGCGTGGCTGATCTCGGGGGAGTGGGGCAGGTGGGGAGACCAGACCCCAAGCAAGGAGACCCCCAAAGACTAGCACCAGGAAGGGAAAGATTAGAAAGATGAGGAAGAGGGCAGATGGGAGGGGCTGCCGTAGGGACTGCATTTTTGTCTTCTTTATTAATCCTTTTAGTTAATGTAGAAAACAATGAGTTTTATTGTGATGTTTTCATTCATGCTTTGTTCTTAGTCACCTCCACACTCCCATCATCATCCTTGCTGTCCCCTCACTTCCAAATTGTCCCTTTCTGCTTTCATGTCACAGATATTCTATTGCCTTTTCCTGTCCACTTCTCCCTGCACCTTTAGGCCTCTTCCTTCAAAGCCTCTTTCAACTTTTACATCAGGTTCTGTGTATATGTATGTGGGTCTTTATGCGTGTGTGTGTGTGTGTGTGTGTGTGTGTGTGTGTGTGTGTAAACATGGAGTTCACATATTCAAGAAAACATGAGCCAGGTGGTGATGACACACACCTTTAATCCCAGCACTAGAGAGGCAGAGGCAGGTGGATCTTTGTGAGTTCGAGGCCAGCCTGGTCTACAAAGCGAATTCTAGAACAGCCAGGGCTACACAGAAACCCTGCCTCAAAAAAACAAACAAACAAAAAACCATGCAGTGTTTCTTTCCTGGTCCTGGCTTGTGTTGTGGGCCACTTTGCACAGGCCATGGAAGGCTCCCTAAGAGGTTAGGTTTCCAGGGGCCAGGGAGGCATCTGGAGAAGACACCAGAGCAAAGATCTGAAACATAGGAAGAACTTGGTTCACTTAGAGGATGGAAGGACTGTGGTAACCAGAGCTTAGCGAGTCAAGGAGTCAGTACAACACAACAAAGACAGAGAAGGGCACAGTAAGCCAGAGCCTGCAATCCCTGGGCAGACATTTGAACCTGACCCGAAGTACTGGTGAACCCTTGAGAGAGTTAAGCAAAAGGGACAAGATCAACTTAATGTCTCCCTGTGGCCATGTGATAGTGGTGGGAAAGGCTTTGGTCCCCCAGAATGCCCATCACTTTCCTTCTCCTGGACCATGATGCCCTGAGCCAAGTCCAGGTAGCATGCAAATGGATGGCTGTGCTACTTTCTGTTCCCATGAGAACATCTGAATTCCGCTGTGCCTCCCCATCTTCCTGAAAGAACAAGGACTGTAAGAGGATCACCTCTTGTTGCTAGAGGTGAACGTTTGTGGGATACGCCAGGGATAGCACGCTGGAGCTCCTGCCTCTCCTCCCCAGGTGTAGATGACCCTCACCAGCATGGGCGAGGTGTGGCCCTGGCAGACTTCAACCGCGATGGCAAAGTGGACATCGTCTACGGCAACTGGAATGGCCCACACCGCCTCTATCTGCAGATGAGTGCTCACGGGAAGGTCCGCTTTAGGGTAAGAACAGCCAGGTGCTGCACGGTGGCTAGGCAGACCATAAGAGATGGAAAGCTGCTTTGTGCCTCCTTGGGCCTCTCCAGAGCTGGGGGTGGGGTCCCAAGAAAGGCGACGTGCAGGGTCAAGGACACCAGACTCAGCCATGTGCATGCTGTCAGGCCCTGGGCAGGAAACAAATGACTGAGGAAGAGGATTCTCCGAGGCATCCCGCAGGACCCGTCAGGGAAGTACACTCTTTGGCACTACTGTTCCTTAGGTCTCCCGGGACACTCCACCCGTAGCTGCTAACTGAGGTCCATGGGAGAATGATGGGCGAGAAAAGAAGTTGAGGCCAGGGAGCTCCCAGGTTGTCCCTAAAGTCAAATAAAGGGTAGAATAACCACACACACACACACACACACACACACACACACACACTTGTTCCCCTGCCTGAGCTGTGGGAAGAATATAATGTAAAGTGTTCTCCCCGAGGGCTGCTGGGTGACAGTGATGAGCTTGAGTTTGGGGTTTTCCCAACAGATGACAGAGTATGGATTTGATGAAGCCAATATCAAGAAGCCAGATCAGGATGTGGATAATAATAATAGAAAATGAAATGTTATGGTATTCCAACTTTGTGAACACAGAGAATTATCCAGGATCCCCAAACTCTGTGTGACCATGAAGAGGCCCCACCCAAAGTGGTCTCAGTGCCCCCTTCCCTGCTGAGACTCTAGACCATCTAGAGAAGAGGATTCTTGCCTAGAACTCAGGACACTGGTCCTGGAATTCTGAGCAAGTTCCTTCTTTGTCCCGCATTCTAGCCCAGACTCACAGAAGAAATGATTTTGCCCTCCCTGTCCCGGGATATTTGACAGTGTCTGGGAACATTCTGAACTGTCCCGACTGGGAAAGGACAAAAGCCAGCAAGGTTGCCGCAGACACTGCACAATACACAGGACAGCCCCCATTATAAAATTATCAACTTCGTGGCTTACAGTATAAAGGCTTCAGATGTCCTGTGCTGAGGTTAGAGAACATGCTGGCCTTCTGAGGCCCCTGTGCAGCACAATAACAATAATAACAAATGTCCCATTTATCACGTGCCACCCACGTACCAGGATCCCTGATAAGAGCTTTACATAGATTATCTCGAAACCCAGGCATGCAGAGGGGCAACCCCAGGGGGGCTGTGTAAGTTTCCATTTTTACAGGATCGATGGAGCAGTAATGAGTTAGAGATCCTCAGGTCTCCTTGTTCCCCAGCTCTGAAGACCCTGCTCAGCCCACCCTGACCAGCCAGCCAGGCTCTTAATCAACCTCATTACAGTGCTGATGAGGACTGTCACCCTCTCCTGACTCCAGGAGCAAGCATCTCTGCAGCTGAGCCAAGAAAGCTCCTTTCTGTGGTCCCAAAGCAGGCTATAGAAGGCGAGGAGGGCAGGGGCTCCCAGAGAACCAGCTCAGCCCTCCCCAGCTCTCTTCACCTACACAGTGAGATTTGGACAGCCACTGAATGTCTTCAAGGGACAACCTGTACACAATGGGAGTATTCTGCTCAGAAACAAAGGGCCATCTGCACAGCTCTTCCATTTCAGAGGCAAATCCCACACCTAGGACCTTGTGCCAGGCCCTCTCAAGGCTGCCAGCACTTGCGGGGAGGGTTCCCAACTTGGCTGTCTTGGATCCAGAGTTTCCCCAGAAGTCCTGCAGAAATGATAATGACACTCCTTCAAATCGTGTCTCAAATAAAATCCTAAGATTCCCAAGAAACAGAATGAGGAAGTAGGAGCAATGAGAGGCACAGCTTATAGGTCTGGCTTTGCATGGGGCTGGTGACAAGGTTGAGGCATCACAGATTGTCAGTGATCTGTCTCCTGGCCACTCTGTTACATGCACCTGACATGGCAGGCCTCACACTGTAGGCTGCTGCTATCCCCCCAGTGAGATCCAGCCCAAGGGTTGAGTGACCTCCCGAAGGTCAAGCCAGTGCTGGAGGCTGAAGTCAAAAGCAGGTGGTTCCTAGGGCCTTCCAGCCTTCTGGTTCAGCACTTGAGAAGGAAGGTCACTTTGTAGCTCTGGCTCTGGCCCCATCGTTAGCAATCACACTCCCTCTTCAAGACTCAGTTATCCCATCTGTAAAGTGGACCACTGACGTCAGGCCACTCAGGGGACTGGCAGGAGGGCTGAGTGTGGTTGGGACCAGGAACCATCTCAGAATTCCCTGCATGAGCTGGTGTGAGCTGCAGCTGTTACTCTGCCTTCTGTGTTCTGCAGGCAGTCTGAAGTTTGTGCCATCCCAAGGGTCACCACTCCAGGTCATAAGAGAAGGGACATAACAGAGGTGCTGGGTTTCCTCTGTGCATAGTCACACAGTAGAGGGGTGTAGGCTTCTTGACACCCTCCTATTTTCTGACCCTCAGCACTCTCTCCTCCAGGACATTGCCTCCCCCAAGTTCTCTATGCCCTCCCCGGTCCGAACTGTCATTGTTGCTGACTTCGATAACGACCAAGAACTGGAAGTCTTCTTCAACAACATCGCCTACCGCAGCTCGGCAGCCAATCGCCTCTTCCGGTACTGTATCCAGGCCACGGGGGCTGGATTCCAAGGGTCAGAGAGGCTGTGCCAAGGGAAGGATAGTCCATGATTAAGAAAGAGAGCAGAGGGGAGGACAGAAACCAAGCAAGATAGAGAGAGATCCCTGAGTTAGCCATCAGCCCTCACTGTGGCTGGAAAAGTAGAGAGGCTATGGTCCAGATAGGTCCCAACTCCATCCCCACAAGGTAGAACAACTCCTATAGCCACAGAAAGGCTTCCAAGGTAAACCTGGACTAAGCAAAGAGGGTCTGGCTTGTTTACTGGAGATTTCTGAGCACCTATAACAGAACCACTGAGTATTTCACCTTTCCAAAAGATGGTCCGAGCGTTCAAATAGATTTGGCCCCAGGCCACGTCTTTCAGAGATGTTTCTCAGAGACTAGATGCTCTGTAGAGCATTTTGGGGGAACACTGGAAGAGATGGCTAAGTGTAGTTGGACCTTTTCATCAGGACTGCTGGCTCCCCACTAATGACATTGAGAGTTATTATTAATTATAAAAGCTCGGCCATTATATAATATATAAAAGTTAAGCTTGTTGCTAACTAGCTCTTACAACTTAAATTAACCCATTTTTTCTTAATCTATGCATTGCCATGTGGCTCATGGCTTTGCCTGTCCTCTAGCATGTCTTGTTCCCTCTGCATTTCTTGGCAACCCCACCTTTCTTCTTCCCAGTGTCCTCTCTGTCCCAAAAATCCTGCCTCACTATAGGTCATTCCGCTTTTTATTAAATCAGTCCAAGTGACACATCGTCACAGTGTACAAAAAGATTATTCCTCAACAGTTAAGGTAGAGAACGGAGAGAAAATCTCAGAGTCCTCTAGCACTTGAGCATCATTTCTAAAGAGAAAGGGACAAATTTCTAAGGTGACACATCTTGTGGGGACTGGAGGAATCTTCCAAGGGCTTATGTAGAGTCTTAGGGCCCACTTCAGACGTCCAGGCCAAATCTCATGGGTTGAGGTCCAGGATTTGGTATGCCTAGCAAGAGCAGCAGGCACATGGCCATTCTTACCACACAGACATTTGAAAAGCACTGCGGGGACAAACCTCACATGGTCTGGGATGTCACTAAGACATGATGGGTGAGGAGAGAAGGTGGAGCAAAGGTCCTGGAGCCAGGAAGTAGGTCAGGTCACCTGCTTGGCTCTCCATGTCCCTCTTCCCTCTCTCAAGGGGGGCTCAACTATTAATAAAAGGCGCAAGCTGTGACTAAGCATGTTTTAAAATATAATTATTAACCAAGCATCAATCCTGACTGGATGTAATCACCCCCTGAAGGCACCAGATTTACTAATTAGGTGCCTTGCAAAAAGCTTATTCACAACTTCTAGATTAATTGCAGAAGATCAATTGCTCGTTAACAGAGATGCTGCCTTCCTTCTCTGGCTAATAAAGTGTCACTTGCCAAGGCCCTGAGCAGCGACTTGTCTAGGGCTCTGGTTCTGTAGCCCAAGAACCCAGGTACCTTTCTGCCTGTCCACCTTCCTGGCCTGTTCCAACCTCCCAGCTTCCCATGCTGCTCAAGAAAGGCTGGCCCTGGACTGTCAGTGGACAGTCACCACATGGTCACCCGCTGGGGCAGAGTTAGCTTCCACTCAGGGGCAACAGAAGCCACTGTCTAGGTACACAGCTGGGCCTCAAGTCCCAGAGGCAGATGGCTGAGTCCTGAGCACACAGCTTAAGGGCTGCAGCTGGGACGACTGTTCAACTGGCAGCTTGAAAGTTTAACCCTCACTTGCCCCGTACTGTGCCAGCTCATTACCATCGCTGAAGGGACCAATCTCTGGAGCTCTGTCTCTCCTGCAACATGCCTCGGCACTGGGGACCCGAAACCTCATGGTCCTTTAATGATGCTTCAAGCAGCATAGCACCCAAGCCAGATCCAAGCCCCAGTGATAGGAGCCCGTGATGACCATGCCAGCATGGGCTCTCCCAGGCCTAGTAGGGCGTGGTCTGCCTCCCACTTAAGCATCTAAATGCATCTGGTCTCAAGCCGCCCTGTACCACTTTCTGACCTCTAGTCCAGCATAGCAACCTGCTGAAAGGCCAGTATGACCATTTCCCTCTTTCCTTTGCCACCCTTTGAGTCTACCCAGCTGCAGCAGAGCCTGTAGCCCACAAATAGTCAACAGGACAGTGTGACGGGTCTCACCTCTAGCGTATGTGTGTATGCCCACATGTGCTTGTGTACAGCACCCTTCCTAGGTACACTTTGTGCCACCCACATGTACACATGGATGTGCTCAACCTAGATGCCCTAGGTCAATGGAGGATGCATTGCGGGCATCTGTACAGCCCTGTAAGTGCCTGGACTTCTGCAGCGGTCCACATTCAGTCACTACCGGCTCCAGCTTTTGGGACACAGTGTGGTTTGAGCAGATCGTACGGTTAGGAGAGGAGTACAAGTTCCTCCCGCCCCAGGCTCCTCCCATGCTCCTCACCCAGCCAGGGCAGAGGATCCACAGCTGCAGAATTCAACAAGTGAGAGAAGCTAGAGAGGAAAGTTCACACCACTGCCAGCCACACAACTCTTCATATGGAGAGGGCAAGACATGGAGAGCGCCTCAGAAGTGCTCAGGGACAAGACTGAGTATTCCGAATACACAGAAAGACTCTCACAGCCTAAAGGGACCCTTCCTATTTGCCTCACGAATTCACTCCAACTCCCCCACAGAATTGTGCTTGGAGCTGACTTGGGAGCTAGGTCCTGTGTTCAGTGCTGTGGGAGAAGCCAAGATGGCTAATACAAGGTCCCAGCCTACAGCAAGCTCATAGACCGGCTTGAGAGATAAGATGCCCTGGGCAGTGTTACCATGGGCAGAAAGTGATAAAGGCCAGGAGAGCAATAAAGACAGCAGAGGCAGCAGGGATGGCTTTCAGCAGGGGCAGCCAGTCAGTGGAGGGCAAGTGGGCTGAGGCGGCAGAACCTGCAGAGAGTTAATGCCTAGGCAACATCCAGAGCTATGGAATCCAGCATCCTTAGGAGGAGCGTGAAGATCAGTTGAAGGTAGCTGTGCCTCTGCCCTTATCCATCCATCACCTGCCCCTCCCCAGGCTGTCTATAATTCATCTATTAGAGAAGGAAAAATCAATGTTTACCCACATAAATTAAAGTGCAAGAAGGGAACAGCCATAGTGAAGTCAGAGGCTGTGAGAGAGAGAAAGTCCATGGGCATCAGAGCACAGCGTTGGGGCTACTCAAGGGACAGAGCCCAGTGGCTGGGCCAGTAGGTCTAGGGAGCCCACAGGGCCTTGCTGGAATAAATCTGTCTTTTCTACAGTGTTATCCGCAGGGAGCATGGAGACCCTCTCATCGAGGAGCTCAATCCTGGTGATGCCCTAGAGCCTGAAGGCCGGGGTACAGGTAAGGCCCCCCCGAAGGCTGCAACTGCTCCACCCAGTTCAGCACAGTCCATACCCTCGGGCAGAGAGGAGCAAGAAGTCAGGCAGCCAGGGTGTACCTGCCACCCTGAGATCCCAGAGTAGGGTGGGAATGGAGGAGAGCCATGGGCCTAAAGCCAAGAGTCAGGGAAGGAGACCACCCCTCCTTCCATCTCCAGGCCTGCTGGGGAGGAGAAGCAGGATTCGTGGCGAGGCGACTGTTTCTCTGGCCATGCCTTGCTGTGTAGAGATGGGAAGGTTGAGGCATCCTGGGTCTGACCCCTCCCCTCCTGGCAATCAGCCATCTAAAGAGCACTTGACTGGGAATCCTAGGACCCAGGTCTGTAGTTACTTTGTTTACTGGGTTTTGTTTTCCACAGAATGAGAGTGTCTGCCTTTCTCACCTCTTTGGGTTGTAGAGAGAACCAAAAATAGACCATGCCTATACAAACACTAGAGAAGCTGAAAAACAGAAACAAAACCCACTGTGTAAATAAAGAGGTATATCATTCAAACCACAAGAAAAGCAGGTAGTAGCTTGCACCCATCCCATTCATGAACATTCAGGGAAAGGAAGGAAAGCTTGTCTGTGAATTCCTGTCTTGAGCTGGATGATGGACAGGAGAGAGATAGGCCTACAGCCCTGTTCCTGCCCCAGCCTGTTTGTTTTCTCTTTTTGCCTTTCACACTCATGGTTATCATCAGCACCCCAGGGAGCCCCCCTCCCCCTTTAGTCTAGTGGCTGGGCTATGGCTAAAGGTGAAATCTGCGTTGTTTGTAGGGGGTGTGGTGACAGACTTCGATGGAGATGGGATGCTGGACCTCATCTTGTCACATGGAGAGTCCATGGCTCAGCCACTATCTGTCTTCCGGGGAAATCAGGTGTGCACCCGTCTCAGGGCCCTTAGCTCCCAGCCTGGTGTGCTCTCAGTGGCCCATGAAGGCACAGGAACCTGGGCTTGCTAGCCAGCATGATGGGAAGCGGGAACTGGAAAGCCTTGGACCGGAAGCCCATACGTTCCCAGCCGGAAGTACCCTATCCAAGAGAATCCCCTGCTCAGCCCTCTGCCTTCTGCCAGTGGAATTTTTTGGCCTCAAACCTTGCCCCACAGTCATTTGGCTTCCCCCTTCCTGCGGCCCACGTTCCTCTCCCTTTTCTGCACCAACTCTCCTCCTTCTCCTCCTCTTCCCCCCCACCCTGCTCTATGCCAACCGGGTTGATGCCCACCACCTTCCTTCCCCCAGGGCTTCAGCAACAACTGGTTACGTGTGGTGCCCCGCACCCGGTTTGGGGCCTTCGCCAGGGGTGCCAAGGTTGTACTCTACACCAAGAAGAGTGGGGCGCACCTACGGATCATTGATGGGGGCTCCGGTTACCTGTGTGAGATGGAGCCTGTGGCACATTTTGGCCTGGGTGAGTCGGGGCCCATGGGAACAGTAGCAGATTCTGCAATTAAGTCTTGTCATGTGCGGTGAGATTCAACTTTTCTATGGCATCACAGTGGATGCTGACCTGTGCTCTGTGGCGAGTCTGTGCTCAAAAGAAAGGAATGAGGGGAAGGTTGCCCCTCACCTGCAGGAGCCCCCACCCCAGGGCCTTTGTGGATTTAGCTCACCTTGGGGTCAGAGTACATAATTCTCCTTCTGCCCAGGCCATAGCCTTGTTCACACACTGATCTCCACCAAATATGTTCAGAGCAGCTGCCCCTTGACCCGATTGAGCTAGCTCAGTATTTAGGGTGCTGATGACTTCCTTGGATGGAAGGCTTAGGGCCCTGAGTTTTCAATGGGCACAAAGTCACCCTAAGGGTGAAGGCTGGATCTTGGTAAAGGACAGCATTCTAAAAAAAAAAACAAAAACAAAAACAAAAACAAAACAAACAAACAAACAAAAAAACCCTGCCCTTTTGTATGTCTAAAAGCTGAAGTCTCCACACGCCCCAGAAGCAAATCAACAGCATGCCCCTGGCACCGCTGAACTATACTACCCACCTTTTAGAATACCTCAAAAGTATGTTGCTAGAGCCTGGGCAGCCTCCAGACACAGGAGAAGCTGACTCTCGCACTGCTGTGGGACATTAGCTCCCATTCTGAGAATGGCATGGTAGGTCATAGTTTTAGTTGTGTATTTATTCTGAGTGTGTGTGTAGGCATTCATGCATTTCATGGTCAGAGGACATGTTGTGGGGTTAATTGTCTCTTCCACCTTTATGTGGGTCCCAGGCATTGAACTCAGGTCACCAGGCTTGCATGGCAAGTGCCTCTACCCGCTGAGTCATCTCACTAGCCTGACTGTTTGGTAGATTCTTTCAAAAAAGAAAAGCTGTGCTGGGTGGCGGTGGAGCATACCTTTAATCCCGGCACTCAGGGGACGAGGCAGGCGGCTATCTGTGAGTTCGAGGCCAGCCTAGTCTGCAGAGGAAGTTCCAGGACAGCCAGGAATACACAAAGAAAAGAGAAACCCTGTCTCAAAAAAGAAAAAAAGAGAGAAAGAGGGAGGGAAAGAGAGAGAGAGGAGGAGGAGAGAGAAGGAAGGAAGGAAGGAAAAAGAAAGAAAGAAGGAAAGAAAGACAGAAAGAAAGAAAGAAAGAAAGAAAGAAAGAAAGAAAGAAAGAAAGAAAGAAAGAAAGAAAGAAAGTAAGTAAGTAAGTATTAGGTCTGCCCCAACTGTTACAGGAGCTCCTTGATCCATCCTGGGATTCCATGCCAATATAAGTTAAAAAGATCTTACTTTGAAAGGGCATGAGTTGTTCAGCATGCCAAGGACACATCCTCAGTTAGCAGCATGGTGTACTGCAGAGTGTTGGTTGTTCCCTTCATGACTATCCACCACTGCCCATCGTCCCAATAGAGTACCATAATGTATATTACTGGATGTGATGATGTGGGCTGGAGGGAGTAGGGGCACATTCGAGGTCCTAGGTTCAGTTTCTATTTGAATGTCTCTTGTTTATTTTAAAATATTTATTTATTTATTATGTATACAATATTCTGTCTGTGTGTATGCCTGCAGGCCAGAAGAGGCACTAGACCCCATTACAGATGGTTGTGAGCCACCATGTGGTTGCTGGGAATTGAACTCAGGACCTTTGGAAGAGCAGGCAGTGCTCTTAACCTCTGAGCCATCTCTCCAGCCCTATTGTTTTTCATATCATAATGAAGTCAAAAATTACAGATGCCATCATCAGAAGTTGGGGGGTCTCTAATAACCCTAACTATGTATCTAAGAAAAGCAAAAAATAGACACACAAAGATCTTTGCACTGTTGTTCATAATGTTACGTTTGAGAGCTAAAAACCAGAAACAATGGCCCAATGATGATGACGCACACCTTTAATCCTGGCACTCAGGAGGCAGAGGCAGGTGGATCTCTGAGTGTAAGGCCAGCCTGGTCTACAGAGTGAGTTCTGGGACAGCCAGGGCTACACAGAGAAACCCTGTATCAAAAAACAAAGCAAAACAAAACAAAAACATAAGCAAAGGACACTTGCCTTGTTTGATGCTGCAGAATGTGATTTGGCAATAAGAGGGATTCAGTGAGTAAAGAAGTCTCATTGTCAAAGTCACTTTCCCCAAATGACCACATCATAGAGCTGAAGATGGGCAGTTCAGGTTAGAGGTAGTGAAGGGCAGGTAAACCATGCAGGCCATCTCCACAGCGATGGGCAGTGAGTGTCTCAGTGGCAGTGGCTACGTGAGCCTAATGTGTGATTCATGACAAAGAACTGTTCACACACCTGTTCCCAGGACAAGGCCCTGATTTCCATGTGGCACGACCATGAAGCAAGCCATAGGCACTGGGGCAGCTACCTACATGCAGCCGTAGGCACTGGGGCAGCCACCTACATGCAGCCATAGGCACTGGGGTAGCCACCTACATGGATCCCTCCGCGCTGTCTTCACAACCCTGCTAGCTCTCCAGTTATGTCAAAATAAACTGTTTTTAAAAAACGTGGAGGTTATAGGGAGATGTGAAAATTCTTCAGGGAGCATGCAGCGATTACAATTAATGGGAAAAAGACTGCGGAGCATTGAGGAAGAGGTGGACCACGAGTCAAAGATTGCCCAGCTTTCACCAGATGCTTTCCTGTGTGCTATCGCCTTGTGAGGCGATATGATTTTAATATAAAAAGATTAGACTGTATGTTCTCTAATCAATAAATATTTAGAAGCATTAATATTAAGCACACATCGTATGTGCACAAAGGAAAAAAAAACTAAGAAATGCCAAGAGTGTAAACCATTCCATCTGAGTGGTGAGGTTACTACAGGGACTCCGCGTATGCTGGACACAGTGCTGGGCACCCAGTTCTCAGGAACTCATCCTCATGAGTACCCTCAGGTGGGCATTGCTATCTCCATCTTGCAAATGGGAAACTGTGGATCCAAATGTTAAAGGAAGCCTGCCCATGAGCTCATGATTCTCAAATGGCAGAGGTGGGATTCAAACTCAGGCCTGCCTGAAAATGTGGTTTGTATTTTCTACCATATGTCCTAGTATATGTGTGCGCCTTCTGGTTTTTATAGGGAACACATAATATTTATGTAGTCTGAGAAAGAAGCAATAAATATTTAGGGGACCCAGAGCCTAGTTATATGAGCATATTCCCTGGCTTGGATGGGTGAGCCTGAGCCTGGGGCATCTGTCACTCCTAGGGCGGCCATTTGCTATGCTGGCCCTAAGGGTACAAGCTGACTTTTAAACATGGAGTTCTCCCTCTTGCAAATTAACAGTAGCCGACACCTACAGCATGCTTCCAGTGTGCAGGGCTCTGCCCAAATTCTTCATCAGTTCTCCTGGGAACTTGATGAATTATGAACCACAGTCTCTACTTTACAGGCCAAAACGCTGAGGTGATGTTTAAACACACTGACCCAGTTCACAGCTCGAGAAGGTGGGGAGCGGCTGGCTTTGGAGCCTTCCTTAGAAACTGAGTTGCTGGCCTGGTGACTCCTCCCACGGCTTCTCTGTCTCTTTCTACCTGATGCGAGTATCCCCCCAGCTTATGGGTATCGTGAAAGGCCATTCAAGCACCAAGGTGGCCGCTGTTGAAATGTTTGTCAAGCTAGATGTCAGCCCTGCTGAACAGAAAAGGAAATTGAGGCCCCCAGGATAGAGGAGCAGAGCTGTGCTGAGGCTGTCTGTCCATCCTGTGGACTGTCTCTGCTGAGGCTGTCTGGCCCCACATCCTGTGGACTGTCTCTGCTGAGGCTGTCTGCCCATCCTGTGGACTGTCTCTTCTGAGGCTGTCTGGCCCCACATCCTGTGGACTGTCTCTTCTGAGGCTGTCTGGCCCCACATCCTGTGGACTGTCTCTGCTATTTTGTGTATTAGGGGCCTCTCTGGATCCTTTCCTCTCCAGAATCTGTCACCACCAGGAGAAGAGCCTGCTTCCTCAGCTAGGCAGTATGCAGGGTCATTTGATGAGATCCAGGGTGCTCAGGAGTAAACTAATACCTAATGTAGCACACACTGCATCTGGTCAGGGGCCCCTCCTGATGGCAGCCTTCAATACTGGGCAAGAAATGGGATTTGCTGTTGGTTTGAACCAAATTGCTGCAAAGGTCCCCACCCTACCCCTATCAGGCTCCTCTTTTGTAGGGCTCCCTTTCCAGAGGGACACTAGAAGGACTCCTAGTCTTAGGAACAGACCCTCGCTAGTTGCCTGAGATCAACAGTGACCCTCAGACATCAGAGCAGCTCCGTGGACCAGACCAGAAACCTAAACAGTGGGCCAGGCCAGCTCCATCCCTGCCTCTTCAGAGCCCCTTAGGATCCCAGCAGGTTCCTAAGGCATAGTTGTCCTTCCTGACTTATGGGGAGCCAGCAACACGACAGAGCACAGAGCGGGCAGTGAGGGAGACAGTGGGGAAACCAGGTGTTGGGAATGACTGCGGGAAAACAAGCAAACGAAGAGAAACAGGGCAGAAGCAGAAGGCAAGAGAGGCGGAAGACATGGGGAAGGGGACAGGAAGAAATGCTGCCATTCTGCTGGATAAACCCAGGAAGTTTCAGGCAGGCCTGTCCCGATGCATCCTGCACTAACCTGGAGCCTTGAGAAGATGGAGCAAGGGAAATCATCCTTGCCCTGGACAGCTTTGCCAAGTGAGGA